>QFFA01000573.1:0-13462 GCA_003316565.1 Russula foetens
TTAAGGTCATGTGATCCAGGAGTGTGCGTGGAGGTCACGAACGCGGCCGAAGGCCGCGATCGCGACAGCGCCCAACTCTGAATGTGCCCCTTGTACCTCACCCAACAACGAAGCCCCTGCCCTATGCAGTCAAGCCGACACTGTGCAGCAACAGGGTATCTCATCAACTGCAAAGAGAAGAGCCCAGTCATGAGCAACCGCAAGCCCAAGCACCTCCGCAGATTAACAAAATGACCTGAACGCTGAAGAGGTCGCTGCCATCAACAACGACGATGAGGGAGGAGAGAGGGACGTAGATGCCAGCACCGACATATGCTCCCCCTTTTACACTGACCATGGCAATCTTACATGCACAAGCAAACAACCAGATGCCAACGCCAACACCGCCGCCAACAGCACCAGCGACAGCAGTCACAGCGACACCATCAACAACAAACACTGCAACATTATCAACAATGGCGCCAATATCTCGCCACCTGCTCCCATCAGTACTGCCACACATGACAATGAGCCCAAGTTGAAGTATGAGAATGGTCAAGCCTGCATGCCGCTAGAAACCCATACCGGCCAACTTGTGCAAAACCTTACCCGACCCACCACCTCTGACCTCGCTCATACCCCGCTGGCCCTGCATCTCATCAGCAGCAGCAATCCCAACACATTAGACAATACTGACGATGCCAACATCATCAACAGCCACAACAGCAACAGCAATAGCAACAGCAACAGCAACAGCAACAGCACATACAACAGCAACAGCACATACAATGCTACTAACATTGTCAACGCCCACACCATCAACGCCAACGCCACTGCCAACAGCACCAGCAACACACTATAAAAGAAAAAGGTACTGAGTTTCAGTAGTCTGGCATGCTGAATGGTACAGATTCTTTTTAATTTCAGTACTTAGCCTACTGACAAATTTTCAAAAAAGTTGCACCAAAGTACTGAATGGTGCAGATTCCTGGATTTTCACAAGAAAAACTGTTGAATTTCATCAATTTTACCTACTGAATGTCAGTACCTTTTTCTTTTATAGTGAACAGCAGTTACGAAGACACCTATGACACCAACAGCATTGAAAGCAAGATAGTGCAAAATAACACCGGCGACATCAGCAACAACAACCACAGCAGCAATGCGTTGCCCACTCCTAACCCTGATAACTTCAACAGCAGCAAACCCAGCATTGTCGACAACAATAACCACCACAACTGCTGCAACCACAAGCGCACACTCGACCCTAGGAGCATCAACATCAGTAAGTGCACCTTCGTGCATGATCCAGGCAGCAACAGCCCCAACACCAAGGATGGCACATTATGCAACAATGCCAATAGTGTCAGCACCAGCAACGACAACATCATGTCGCTCCCCAATACCCACAGCATTGACCATGACCGCAACAAGTCTACCACCAGCGACAATACACCCCGCTCCGTCAACATTCATCCCAGCTTGGACCATGACCATAACAAGCCCATCCTCACAACCCTCAACGTGAAGCCCACCCTCAAGTTTGCATATGCAAGCCTATTGCACACGCCAACCCCCTCTCAGATGCCATCCCTTTGTGCTCAACCAACAACCTTCCCATCATTCTTCAAGACGATGCAAAACACTTCGATGCAGACACCACCCACACTGTCAATGCTGACACTGCTGCCAACAACACCAGCAGCAACTGCAATAGCAAATGTTGCAACACCTTCGACAACGCTAGCACCGATATCTTGCCACCTGTCCTGAGCACCACCACATACAAGAATGAGCCCAAGCCCAAGTGCGAGAACGAGCATGCCTGCATGCCACTTCCCAAAGTCAGTACTCAATCTTCCCAATCGTCGTGCCTCCAATGGACAAGCCAGAAGAACCACCCCCAGTGTACCTGACGGACAAGCTCACCACCCGACCATTGCACCCAGCCTGCATGCGCCCCTCCAAGTCCCAGCCTCTTCAACAACACGCCCACTCATTTCACTGGCAGAGGACCCGATCTCATATTGCACACAGACAACTTCGATACCCAAACAACACCAATAGCGAGTTGACCCAGAAGGGTCAAATTTTAAACCCCTGAGGAGGTGTAAGGATGGCATGCACGCTGGGCTCAGAAACATATAACAATGCAGTGTTGCACCATGCGTTGCCAGGTGGTGCCTTGTCCACCCTGCTCACAATCTTATACTATTTACATGAATCGCTCAAATGCTCAGACCAATGCACCGCCTCGTGGACAATACGCCCCCTTGTATGACTCCCCAATATGCCCCAGGACAACATGTCTCTTGTTACAATGCCAAGCACCTTGTTGCTGGCAGAATATATGCATATTATCCTTTTTATTCCCTTTTTCTTAGCTCACCACATGTAGTACCACCCACGTGTATATAAACCTTTAGGTGCAGCCTCATCAAAGCAAGGGGGTGAACGCCATCAGGCAAATATAGCCCCATCCTTTCTCTTCTTTTTAATGTGCGTGCTCTTCTACTCAACCAACTCAATGACCAGCAAGCCTGCCATGCCGCTGTTCATCTTGCCCTCTCAGCTTGATCTCTTGTCTTCTGCTCTCAACAACTGCTCTCGCCTCGCTACTTTTGCCTCACCACTCTCATTTGCCGCTCCGACCCTGCCACTGCTCACACTTTGCCGCCCTCGACTTGCCACCTCCAACTGCCTTTGCCCCGCCACCCTAGCTCCAGCATTCTCCGCCACCCCAACTTGCGCATTTCCATTCTCTAGGAACGCAGCCTCTCGTCTACCTTCAAGAACTATAAACTTGAACTCACTCAGCTAGGTCCTCAAGACTCAGCTCCCTACAGTACCAATCCTAACGAGTTATCGGGAGTCACTGGGAGTCATCGGGAGTCACAGTGAGTCAGTATGAGTCATAGTTAAATATAGTGTACATGTAGGCAGTGAGTGTTGAGCGCATCGGTGCACAACACATGATACTTTCCTTTTAAGGGAGTATCACACCAAGAATGGAGACGTTATGTAGAATACCTATGTAGTCACAAGGATATTCTTTATGGTAGTATGTGCGTTATGTCACACCCTCTCCATGTATATAAACCCCAGAGCTTTCGCTCTGAATATGCAGTTGTTCTCCCCAGAACACTTGTAGCTAGCAAAGTACCTAAGTTACCTGGTGAGCCTTTCGCTGTGCATCCTATGCTGCGCGTCAGGTTATGGGCCCTGGATGCCCTCACCTTTCTATCTGCGCCTTCATGGCTGCGTTGAAAGTGTGAAAAGGATATGCAGAGGGGAAACCCTCTCCTTGTCGTCGCTTTGCGAACCAAGGACCTCTGGTATAGACAGGAGACAGTTATACTGTTAACTCCGTATGCTATTACCACTAAGAAGGTGCATAATACATGTCTGAGCCGCTATTATGGCTCACTATAGACATAATCCAGGTGCATACCTGTTTTGGTCCGTGAAAAGATAAGCAGAACAAAAGAGGATATGCGGACCATTGTCCTGGAAGCGCGTTTCATTCTGGTTTCACTCACCACTTCTGTGTGCTGATAAAGTTCATTCCAGAATTTACGCCGCCCCAAACAAGAACAATGGCCTCAACTTCAAACCCACTTAAGCAAAATCAACTGATCGTTCCAAAATTTAAGGGCACTGATTATAAGGACTGGGCTTATGGAATGCAAGCGGCGCTCGAAGCAGTCGATCTTTGGCTGATTTCTGGAGCACCAGCGGCAATCCATGTTGTACGCCCTGTGCCTGTAGACCCCAATGCCCCTACTGTGCAAGAAACAACCTCTATGCAGCAGTGGGACACCGCAGATGGACGTGCGATTGGCTATCTCAAGTCCTATGCTGAGCGTACTGTGATGCAAAAGGTGCTGCAGTCAATTGCGCCCGCTCCAGTGACTAGTAGATCAATCTGGAACGAGCTCAAAGACATCTATGACACCGTCTCCCCTGCCAAAGTCTTTTCAATCTTCAGGCAGACAAGGGACTGGCGTCTTGATGGCTCGAAGCATCCTATGCCCCAATTGGATGCACTAGATTATCTCTACCAGCAGCTTGAATCCAATGTGGTCATTGTTCCTGGTTTCCTCCAGGCAATGACACTCCTTTTGGCAATACCAGTGCAGTGGGAACCCTTTGTAGCCCCCAGACTGCTGCAGGTCGGTACTGTCACTGCTGTGACATACACAGATGCCAAAACGGTCGTCTTATCTCATTGGGATAACCTACAAGCTCAAAGGGGTGCCAAACACGCAAAAGCGCAGGTACAGAAGATTTCTAATGTTCCAAGAAAGGGTAAAACACCTTCCTTTCAGGAACAGACAGCGCCTTCTTATGGCAGCTTGTCTTCTGGCCAAAAGAAGAAAGGAAAGCATGGTACAAGGGGCAAAGGAAAGGGGAAAGGAAAGGCGACTACGGGTAAGGTGCATTTCGTCAGCACCACCTCCCGCATTCCAAGTACCTCCCACTCCATTGCCACCATCACGCCACAGGGGCTCCAGCAGCGCATTGCTGTGGAAGACCCTGAGACCTTCTCCTTCGGGAATGGTCCCTTTTCCTCCTTCAACCAGGCAATTATGCTCGCGCAGCGCATTGGAGATTGCCCCTCCGCTCGCACCATCCAAGCACTCAAAGAAGACATTCTCCGGAGTGTTCCTACCCTGGAAGGCAGCCCCCCTCCTGAGTCCGATGACTCAAGGGACTCCTTTGGCTACACAGCAGCCGAAAGAGAGGCCATTTCGCCGTGCTTCCTTCCTAGGAGGAACTCGGAGCCAGTCTTCTTAGAACCAGGCCGCAATATCCCACATATGCCAGTGGATGAAGCGGAACTTACCTCTGAGATGATGGAGAATGATCAGGGCAATACACCTGCCTCTGATTGCATCTCTTTCTGGGGAAGTAACCTGGATCCTAACGATTATGGAGCTTCTGGATGGAGTGAGCTCCATCAGGACGACGATGGGTATGTTCCATCAGACTCTCTAAGTCACACAGCCACTGATTCTACCATAGAATGCGCATAGATGACGCCTGAACCGCGTCTTATTGCTGCTTTGGGAGAATCGGACAGAGCGCTCCTTAATAAGGTAGCTTGCCCTTGTAAACGTATGGCTAAGTGTACTTGTAGTCCGTTGTCACTCGATTGGATGCTTGATTCCGGTGCCACAGTCCATATCACGCCCGTTCAGAGCGATTTCATTGATTTTCAATACTTCTCCTCACCAGAGAAGGTTCGGACCGCATCTGGATACGATAATAGTCTCCAGATACTTGGTCAAGGGACTGTGCTCATTCAGCACGTCTTTACAGACAAGGGAATCATGCACAAAGAATTGCTGCGGATTCAGGGTGTTCTCTACTGCCCTGGTTTGATTGCTCGGATCTTATCCCTTGGTCCCTTACTCAAAGGAGGGTTGCGCGTCTATGGGGACGCTGCAGGACTCACCCTCTACATTGAAGGGAAACCAAATATCCCCTTCATGTGTTGTGAGCCTTGTCGCGAAGGCGAGTCTCTGTACTGGCTTAAAGCCGAGAAACGAGACACTCGGGGTCTCTATACAGTCTTCAAAGAAGACTATTCCCTAATGCACCAATGCCTGGGGCACCTGTCTAAGACAGTGCTTCGCCGTGCAAGGGATAGCACTGCTGGATTCCCATCAATTAAGTTTCCTAGTTCCAATCCTGTTTGTCCAGGATGTGCGCTCGGGAAGATGACCAATGCATCCTTCCCTCTGTCCAAATCACGTGCAAAAGAACCCCTCTTTAAGATCCACTCCGATATTAAATCATTCCCAATTGAGTCCTATCATCGCCACAAGTACTTCATCAGCTTTGTGGATGATAACTCATCATTTGCATGGATAGTATTATTGCGTGCAAAGTCCTCTGCGATTATTGCGCTGCAACACTTCCTAGCAATGATAGAGACTCAGTTTGGAGTAAAAATAAAAGAATGGATGTCCGATGCAGGGGGAGAGTACAAAAGCGATGCATTTCTCGCTATACTCCGGAACAAAGGAATTAAAGTGTTACAGTCTGCGCCTCACACCCCCCAACAAAATGGCCGCACTGAACGCTTTAATAGAACCATTATGGACAAGGCAGAAGTAATGCAGCATGAGGCTTGCTTGCCTGACAAATGGTGGGAGTTCGCTGTAGAACACGCAGTACACCTCTATAACCGTACTCCAATGGAGCGCCTTAATTGGCATACTCCATTTGAGAGGATGTACATGAAGATTCCAGATATCTCACATCTGAGAGTCTTCGGATGTGGTGCATATACATTTGTACCTCCGGACGTGCACAAGGATAAACTTGCACCCAAGAGTGAACTTATGATCTACCTTGGTGTTGCAGAAGGCCTTAAATCACATCGCTTTATGCGAAATAATGGCCATTTATTCTTTGCTGCACAAGCCCTCTTTGATGAGGAGCTATTTCCGAAGTGTAAAACCCAAAAACCTCGGGATACCACCCGAATTTACAAGCCAGTACCAGAGCAGCCTCCTTATGACCGAGATGAGGATGCGCCACTTCCATTTCCACCACCTTTTTCAAGGGATGCGATGCAGCAGGACAATAACCCTCCAGTCCTACCTGCACCTTCACTACCTCCTACGCGAAGAAGACCACGTACTCCACGCCCACCTACTCCTCCAGTACCGTCGAGAGGTGTCCCTCCTCCTCCCAGGGAGGGTATGCAGCCTGGTTCTGCAATGGACACTCCACCCAGGCAGGCATGGCCGCGCAGAACAGTAAGACGTGAGTCTAGGTCTCCTTCTGCTGGTCCTTCTACCAGAAGACCACCTCAACCGCCTCCGCAGCATTCTAGACAGCCGCCCTCTCCTAGTCTGGCTCCTAGAAGAAGTGAGCGATTGAGAAAGATTCCTACTCGTCCTGGGAATGTGTATGGGGAAAGCAGATACCCCACAGACATTGAGAGAGACACTAGTCGCACCAAAAAGTGGAAAGAGCTGACTGAATCAGAACCTCCGTCAGACAATGAAGGAGAATCTGAGGAAGAGTCAGAAGAGGAATCTCCTCGCTCTCCCTACTCATCACACCCTCCAAAAGAGGAAGAAGCGTCTTCGAGCAATGGAGAAAGCTCAGATGACAGTGATGATGCTAGCAATGGTGACGAGTCCTCGGACGAAGTGGAGAAATCTTTATCTTCCCTCGCAAAGAAAGGGGGAGTAAAGAATCTGAGCGTGCTGCTAGCCAATGCAGTTCCACCCAGCTCAGAAGTCCCAGACACTCGGAATATCTGAGAATGGTCCTTTAAGGACATCATGCGCATGTCTGAAGCGCACAAAAAGGAATGGTTAGATGCTTGCAGACAGGAGCTTGACTCACTCCATGCGTGCAAGGTCTATGACTTGGTGGATTCTCCGCCAGGGAGAAAAATCATCTGTAACAGATGGGTCTTTGATCAAAAGACCGATGGATGGAAACGAGCCAGATTAGTCGCCAAAGGCTTCTCACAGGTTGAAGGCATTGACTATGAGGACATCTTCTCACCCGTCGTTCGATATGAAACAGTGTGTATCATGTTTGCTCTTGCTGCATTGAGCAAATGGCACATGAGAAGCGTAGATGTCAAAACTGCCTTTCTCTATGGCGAGCTAGATGAGGAGCTCTACATGGAACAACCTGAGGGCTTTAAAGTGAAAGGCCAAGAGCGCAAAGTCTTCCGTCTAAAAAAGGCTCTCTATGGACTTAAACAAGCAGCTCTACAATGGTGGAGAGCGCTGGATAAATCCATGAGTAAGCTAGGCTTCAGACGTCTCAAGTCTGACTCAGGAATATTTGTCCTTAGCAGACAACATGGCCCCAGTGTCATCGCAATAGTCTATGTCGATGATGCTATCTTCATGGGACCAAGTATCCGTCAAGTAGACCTGATGAAAGCCATGTTTATGGACATCTGGGAATGTCGAGATTTAGGAGAAACAAAGGAGTTTCTTCGCATGAATATCCATCGCCAAGGAAGTACCATAATCCTTGAGCAGAAGGAATATCTGCAGAAAGTTTTGGAGCGCTTTAACATGAACAATGTGAAGAGCACACCTACTCCGTTGCCTATGGGATACACCCCATCTCCTAATCCAAATCCTGTTGATGAGCAGCTTCGAACACACTACCAACAAGTGATTGGATCCCTATTATATCTTATGTTAGGGACTCGCCCAGATATTGCCTTTGCAGTGACCAAGATATCACAATATGCGGCCAATCCCAGTGAAGAGCACTACCAAAAAGCTCTTTACATATGTCGCTACCTTGTTGGTACTGCGGACTACAGTCTAATCTATGGCAAAGACAACTCCGGTCTTATTGCCTATGCAGATGTGGACTGGGGATCTGATCCACACACTAGGCGGTCCAACACTGGCTACCTGGTTCTGTTAGGAGGTGCTGCTGTCTCCTGGAATAGTAGAGCGCAAAAAACACGTGCACTCTCATCCACTGAAGCAGAGTATATGTCGTTGTCTGACACTTGCAGACAACTGGTGTGGATTCATTCTCTTCACAGAGAATTGCGTCTATATATTCACTCCATACCACTCTGCGGAGACAATCAGGGGTCTATTTTCATAGCCTCTAATGCGGTACAGGAAAAGCGGACAAAACGCATTGATATCCACTACCACTACATTAGGGAAGTAGTGGAGTCGGGCAAAGTAAAGCTTTACTTCGTCCAGACAGACCAGAACCCAGCGGACATGTTTACTAAGAACCTCAGTAGGGACAAGTTCTTGTATTGTAGGAGTACATTAGGGATTACCTTTGACAGAGGCGCATAAGAAATTGCGCAAGGGACTCTTCTATTTCAATGTCCCAGTCCATTAGGACGATCGGAGTAGTACAGGCTAAACTCTACTACTCTGCTCCTCCTGATGGACGGTGACCGTGAAGGAGAAGAAATCCTTTATAGGATTTTTTACCCTTTATGCACCACTTCCATAAAACATGCTGCTGAAAGACCCCTTTCACGGTTCTTTCAACTACATGTCTTATAGGAAGAGGGACATGAAGCGTAAGGCGTAAGCTTTCTCTCAGTCTTGTCATGCATTGCATAACGGGGGCGAGTGTGCTGGAATCATTAAATACTCAGTACACTGACCACCGTTATGTGCAGCAGCGACGAAGCTGGAAGAAACACAGACCTTAGTGAAAAGTGCAATGAAGTAGTCTAACTCATAAGAAAGAGAAGGGTAGAAGAAGTCACTTCCACCCATCCCTTTCTCATGAGAGCGATAGGATACCTTTAATAAGACGGTGGGAGAATACTGGGTACTGTATTCCCCTAATGTCTTGTTAAAAATTCCTATCTGCGCACTTCACAATAATGCGGTACTATTGTCCTCTTCTCAAAGTCAAATAAGGAAATCTGGAGTAATGATATCACCATTGCTCCGGACATCCTTATTGACCTCGGGGAAGGGAACAATAGCGCATGGATAAGAAAATCTGGGGTGTTGAATGACATCTACACTCCGGACTTTCTTATGCCGCCTATGGAAGGCAGCAACAGCGCGCGCAAGAAAATATGGAATGTTGGCTCTCACCACCACTCCATGTTTTCTTATGCACTGAACCGCCAATGCTTTCATGTCGACAATGTCCCTCTTGAAGGCTTGGGAGATGTCCTAAAGCCATCAGGAAGGTGTCGGCAAGGTCCTTGCCTTATGGAGAGGATTGCATCCTAAGGAGTTAACCAAGATCCTGGTCCTTTGCGCCCTATGGCTAATAAGGGCGTCGGATGTTCGAATGCAGTCTTTTGATCATCCGAGTCCCTCACTGGCCATAGAGGTAATAGACCAGGAAGATCCTTCGTTGACATACCAAAGGACACTTTCAACTTGATGCCTCTTCTAGCCCCACTCCTTGTTTCCCTATAAGGGAGTTGGATCTGCAACCAGTCAGTTATGGATCCACCCCCCTCATCCCTTGTGAGAACGTTCAAAAAGTTGATGCATAATTGTTCGACTTCCTTGAACCTTCCAAGGTACCTCTTGCAAGGTAAAGTGTAAATCCGGACTGGAGTCCAGTGATCACCCAGACTCCGTCAACACTCATGCACTAACTTGCTTGGTACAATTGAGCCACTCCATTCTGCTCTGTACCAAACAAGGGGGAGTGTTGAGCGCATTGGTGCACAACACATGATACTTTCCTTTTAAGGGAGTATCACACCAAGAATGGAGACATTATGTAGAATACCTATGTAGTCACAAGGATATTCTTTATGGTAGTATGCGCGTTATGTCATGCCCTCTCCATGTATATAAACCCCAGAGCTTTTGCTCTGAATATGCAGTCGTTCTCCCCAGAACACTTGTAGCTAGCAAAGTACCTAAGTTACCTGGTGAGCCTTTCGCTGCGCATCCTATGCTGCGCGTCAGTGAGTCAGAATAAGTCATACCGAGATTACTCTGTAGTAGGTGAATGAGTCATTGAGGTGCTGCCGACATCGGCTGCTAGAAGTGGTAGCTTCCTCCTGACAAGTTCCCATCGGGAGCTCCTGATTGGGAGCCCATACCATTGGTGCGTAGCCATCGGGAGCAGGGGTACCTTGGTAAGTAAATAGTAAGGGAAGGAAAAAGGAAAAATGAATCGGTAGTAAATAGTCAGATCATAACATACAAGATAACAGATGCATGTACATATGTATCTACTACACATAGCATATGCGCAACACCACAGCCCCTATTGTTCCTATCTCTTTTGTCTAGCTTTATCCAACACCTATAGACAAGCTATACTCAGGTCTGTTTTTGGCATATGTAGATACAGTACAAACTTGTATATAAAGACTTTAATCACTATATAGAATAATAACTATCTTTTTGCAACACTTATATCGCTGTGCTTCTCTCAACCCAAGTTTCAAGTTCAACAGGTTATGGGCCCTGGCTCCAACAATCTCTGAACAAGCACAAGTCCAAATTACAAGTGTTACAAGTCACCCGGATCAAATTGTGAGCTCATCTTTCCTCGATCTTCCTCACTCAAGTGCATGTGTGCATTGAGATCTGTGCTGGGGCTTAACAAGCCTTGCACAAGATGCATGATGGAACTAGGCATGGTTGAAATGTACTGAGCCCCCTCCATCCCTGTGTGCTATTTTTGTACATACTGTATCAGGACCTTACAGTCCTTAGGCTGATCTAGAGGATGCCTAGATTAGCTATAGGCTCAGTGAACAGTTGGCTATTCACCCTTAAGTGGGACCAGTTTTGGGGTATCAAGGCTGGGGGTAGTCATTCCACTAAAGCTCTTGCCTCTGTACAACTGCACTATGCTACAATAGTTTCACCCTTATCTATGCGCCCAATCATCTAGGCATTAATCTAAGACTCCTCTGACAGCACTTAGGTGGCAGGTTTTTCCCTACATCCCTAAAGTGGAACTTGCAGGCAGCTTATCTTAGACATAGATACCACTGTGTGTGCCCCTATGGAACATGTATGTAGATTTATATAGATCTTATCTGTATGTACAATAAGCACAAATGGAGGCAGGATGCAATAGCGCTCTGGCCTATACAGCTATACAGAGAGAGGAGATCTCAAAACTTGTTCATGAGATCTGTTGCTGAGGAGCGATCAGCAACAGAAATTATCCCAAATATGTCTATGCCTAACTCACCCACAACTACCACTGGCATGGGCATGTGTTGCGAACTTACTACTTTATTCAAGTAGAGAGGGCAGCAACTTGGGTTGAGAGTTGGAGGTGACTGTAGAAGAGGCAGAAGAATGCTAGATAGAGCAAGATGAGGGCAAAGGCAAAGTGGAGGAGAGGCTCCAGAGTAGACAGTGGGTGTCGTGAACTCACTACTTTCAGGGTAAGCAGTGGGGCACGATATAATACTTGAGGTGGAGGTGACTGAGCCAAAGACAGAGGAGCGAGAGGGATAGACAGACAACTGCGAGGTGAAGGACGTGGATCTGGAGTGAGGGCTCCAGGTTTAGACGAGGGGGGTAGACAAGAGAATAGTCTGGGGACTATTCGCTACATTTCACAGGTCTTATATACTAATACAGGGTGGTCTGTGCACAGCCTTTAGGGCCGGCACCAGTACAGGTGACAGGTGTAATCTATCCATATATGGTACAAGGTGATCAGTCAGCTGTATGTCGGAGTGTAAAAGAGTCTGAGTCATCATGCTGCGCAGGTGAGTCATCATGCTGCGCAGGTGAGTCATCATGCTGCGCCATGCTGTGTAATGAGTCATCCCAGCCTTGTGCTTGGTAATCATTATTACCATTGTAGGAGCGAGAGGATGGTTATCCTCTCACTCCTTATAAGGAGATTATTGATCAAGAGATTTACTGGATATGGGAATGTTTGATAAGTCCGAGTCTTCTCATTGGTTAATCTCTGAGAGCATGAGTGCCCTCTCTATAGAGAGACTTATATAGAGACGCGTTCATCTCCATGTCTCTCCTGATCACGTGTAAGTTCCCAGGGTCACGTGTAATGTCCCACGGTCCTGTCTCCTAGATCACGTGTATTTTCCCAGGGTCATGTGTCTCCAGGTTTGACTTGGTTACTTGACTATAGCTTAACTTTAGGGGCGGGTTTGATGGACTTAGGGGCATCGTTCTCGATCCCCTCTTAAGGTCATGTGATCCAGGAGTGCGTGTGGAAGTCACGAACGTGGCCGAAGGCCACGTTCGCGACAGTATCCCCTCTTTAGGCTTTCCTTGCGCCTGCAAGGCCTGAACTTGTCTGTGTCGTGTTTCGAATTTCTTTAGTAGTTCCTTGGCGTGTGTTAATTCTTTTGCTGGTAGCCAGGAGTTTTCGGAGTCGGGGTAACCTTTCCATTTCACTAGGTATTGTGTGCTTTTACGGTTTCGTGTAGGTCGGGATTTAAGGATCTGTTCTATCTCGTAGTGTCCCTCTTCATCGCCCACAATCTCTGGTGGTGGTCTTTCAAAGTTGGGGCCATGTGAGGCGGTTTCGACATATGGTTTCAATAGCGAGTTGTGGAATACAGGGTGTATTTTCATCGTTGGAGGTAGTTCTAATTTGCAGTTAGTAGCGGTGGCCCATATGACTTTAAAGGGGCCATAACGTCGTGGTGCGAGTTTGGCTTTAGGATGAGTGGTCTGGAGGTTTGTTGCTTCGAGTAAGACCAGGTCGTCTTTGTGAAAGATGTATGATGGTTCGGGGGGCTTTCCCTTGCGCATTTCGTTAGCCGCAAGTAGTAGGGCTGCTGTGACTTCTTTGCGTATTTGCTCTAGATATTGGACGCGTTCATCCACGCTTTGTAGTCTGGTTTGCAAGTACAGTGGTGGTTTAAAGGTGGGTTGAAACCCATACCAGATTTCGAATGGCGATTTATGGGTACTGCGATGAGGGCGTGCATTGTGCGCGAATTCTATGATAGGGAGTAAATCCGCCCAGTTGTCTTGTTGGAAGTTTCCGCAAATACGTAGGTATTGCTCGATTTCTTGGT
>QFFA01000577.1:0-47389 GCA_003316565.1 Russula foetens
CAAGATTACAACGAGAAACAAATTTGCTTGGAGCACGTTCACAAAGGGTATCACACTGGATAGATTATGTCGATTTCCGTGGTAATTGAGAAAAGCTTTGTGTAAGTGAGAATGTGGGATCCCATTCGATGTACGATGGGCCAGTATCGTAGGTTAGACGGTCTGTCTATCAATCTATTCCTGAGGCTTGACAGCCCCCGATCATAGTCAGAACCGAGCTCGGCGCAGCATCCAGAGCCATCGCTCGTCCAAGAGTCAGATCCCTCGCCATGTGCGACACAAACTCGGAAGTCCCTCGTTCTTGTTCATCCTCGCCATCGCCCTCGCCCTCGTCTTCCTCCCCATCACCACCCTTCTCGTCCTCGTCCTCGCGCTCTCCCTCACTGTCATCACCAAACCACGGCATAGGAGGCCGCCGGTATTTGTGAATATGTTGTCTCACTCCTTGTCGTCCAGCGATAGATTCGTAAAACTCCTCCAGGAAGCGCGAGTAATCTGGCCGGATGAGCTTGCATAGCTCGGGAAGTATCGCCCTCGACCTGGCAACATCATTCGAGCCCAACGCAAGAAGCAAGTCGCACATCAGGCAGGGGTCGATCTGGAGCTTCTCTGCCTTGTGGATCGGGCTCAGTAGACCGAGCCGTGTTGCATCTTCGACGATATCACCTCCCCGCGCAGACTGGCAATAGGCCCCTTCGACGTGAAGCTTCACCTCCGAGAACATCGGTATAAGCGCGGCGCAGATTTGCCTTGCGGAAGCGACCTGCACGTTCAGCGGCCGGCACCGCAAAGTTATTTGGAAACCTGCAAACTGTGGCTAACATAGTAACATTAGATCGGATGGGATCCTCTTCGCGATTATCGACAAGGCGGTTCGAACCGTTCGTTGGGGTTGCGACTTTGAGAAACAAGACAAAGTTGGGATGATCGAACTCATCCGCACATCGCCGGCGAATCTGAGCGCCGACTGTATGCACCGAGCTAACGCTTGGTAAATTTGACATGAACATTAACGAACCAGATGGTGCAAATAGTTGCAAAAGTACTACAAAAGTCATATATTTTGATCCTACTGCCTTCCTTTCCCATGTTGTCTAAGCTTCATACATGGCACTAGTGGCACCTCAATTGGCAAAGACATGCGTGCACCTGCCCCTCACATACTTAGCAGGCACAAGGCTCGACGTCCTTGTATTCCTGCATGTCTCTGCCTCCTGCTCCTGCCTACTCGGCCTTCCTCTCCCGTTTCTTGGGGTGCTGAAGTTTGACTTATCGTCGATCCCGATGCCTATTACCAACACATCCATCCTGACTGTGATATCCGAGTGATTGGAGGAGAATGGGATCGCGCCGCGGGATGGAGAACCGGAGAGTTCAAAGCCAGTCTGGGGTCTTCGTCATGTGCCGATGATTGGGAGAGCATGGGCAGGAAGCATGTGCAAAAAATGGTTGATCGCAGCCAATGACGGTTTTGTCGAGAGTTTAAGCTAAAAATGTCGCGGTGCAGCAGGATGATGCCGTAAGGCAGCCAAATAACGGCCAACCGCCGACTCGGATGCGCTGGCGGCATACGCTGAGCATGCTCGACTCGTATGTAACCTCCATCTCTTCTTATTTATCCCTCAAGCCGGCCGTCTTTCAAGTTTTTCATAGACCCCACCGTGGTGCCTAACCATCCCTGGTTGTGCCCTTTCGTCGTTATCTTCATTTCTATGTCGTTCAGCCCCCCTGCACGGTAATTAGCACTTGTAATTGGCAGCGACCTTCATTCCTCGCATCCACTCGCTCGCCCCCAACCATTCAATTATTTCGATCTCACGACTTGTCTTTGGTTTACCTGCTTCCTTCTTACCCTGCGGGCCGTGTCGCTGGCACATCACTTTCTTTTAAGTTTTTTCTGTCGTACAGCTCACTTCCTTAGAAGATTGTGGTAATTAGACGCCAGACTCGCGTCTTAGTAGTGCGCGCCTATAGAGAGCCCTCCACGCCCTCCTTGTACGCCACCATGTCGGACCCATTCCCCCCCTTTTTTGCGGTGTGACCTTTCCTAAGTTTTCACTCGTCAACTCAACTCCCACGCCGTCAGCTCAAGGATACCGTGTTGACATCCTTACTCTTCTTCTCTTTTTCAATTGGCTCCCATCAACATTATCTTTTGTCAACCCGCTCGGACTACGCACCTTGACCCCTGCGCCTCTTCTCTCTTAAGTCCCTTTGCAGTTATAACAACCGACGGCATCGATCTCCGCCAAACGACGGTCCTCGGAGAACTCGAACCGCATATTGGAGCGAAACCTTTTTCAAATTGAACTGTCGCGTGCGTTATCCCTTCCTCTCCTTTGTCCATCCCGTCATTCTCCTTCAGCTCCCTCAGAGATTCCGGATTCAAGTCTTCGGTCAACACACTTCCAAGAGATGCAACCCACATCCGACGAACCTATTACTCCACATCAGTCTGCTCGACAACCAGCAGTACCTGACCCCGTTCCCGACTATTCGACTCCGGTACCTCAGGCCTCTCCGCGAACGGGCGGTCTTCCGTCTGGGTGGGAGACCCGGTTCGATAAGCTTGGGCGTCAATACTACATCGACCACAACACGCAGCGCACCACCTGGGCCCGTCCTCCCGCCCAAACTGCGGAGACGCCGGCGCCAAATACGACCACCAGCCACCCGCCTCTACCGGCCGGTTGGGAGGAACGTCTAACCCCCAATGGCGACACATATTTTGTTGATCACAACACACGTACGACGTCGTGGATTCACCCACGGCGCATTCCCGCTTGGGCGACGATCGCGGCGCGCGGGCCATTGCCATCGGGATGGGAGATGCGCCTGACGGGAACTTCGAGACTATACTTTGTGGACCACAACACGTGTACGACTACCTGGAGCGACCCCCGGCTGACCTCGAGGCGTGATGAGAGTCAAGCTGCTGAATCCGAAAAGGTGGACGTGTAAGTTGTAGCCCACTTTTGGCAGTGAAATCCACCGCATATGTGGGTGTTGGTGATCCCGAGTTGGTCCTCGTGACTACCGAACCTATCCTTATTCTCCATTTTCTTGTCCGTACCTTACTGCTTTATCTCCACCCCTTGTGCTCATCGATCCTGATCCACATCTGTCCTCCTTGTTATCATCACAGCAGCAGCTGTGTGCATTTGCAAGTCAGGCTCACCAGCGGCCGCTTGTGTATGATCCCGGTCTCTCTGTTTCCCCTTTTTTTTCCCTGTTGTTGTAATTTATAGTATACGTTTGCTTCTTTGCGCTTCTTGTCTTTTGGGCTCGCATCCTCGCTGCTCTGCCCTTTGTGCACCCGTCTCTTTCGCTGCTTTCCCATTCATTTCGATCCCCTTCCATCCTCGCTATATCCTGTGTCCCTCGACTGCCCTATTGTTACCTTTAGCTTCGATGCTTTTGGATCCTTCCTTGAAGATTACAACCTCATGATATGTATATGATCCAGCTCAATGAAAGTCACGGTCTGTAAACATAGATGCCAATTCGCATTTTCTCGTAGTTTCCGCGTGCATTTCTAATCCTCCTCTCCGATCAATTGCCCGTTTGACTCGAGGCTGCGCGTGAACCGCTGGGCGTATCTTCTACCCGCTGTGTCTCCTTGTTCCCGTTTCATCTCGCGTCCATCTTCCCTTATCATGATCGAAAAACGGTTCTCCTGTTTCGTTTTCCCACTCGCTTCTCTGATCCAAGCACCGAAGTGAGTTGTCCGCTTTTTAAGATGGAAGTTGAGAATAGATGCCGGCGATAGTGCTCTGGGGAGGAGTGTTAAAGAGGGAAAGATCGAGTCGACTGGGTTGCAGAAAAAAGCGTCCGTGGAGGAGCTGAATAGTTCATGATGCATGATGGTTCAAGCGAAAGGCCGGCATCCAAATGGCATTTAAGCTGGTTGCCCCGTACTGTCATTGTTCGTTCATGCAGAACGCTGGACCGCCGCGGCTTTAGTCGTTTTCCGCGTCTCCCACGACCTTATGACCGGGTTGTCGGGCAGAGCCGGATAGGGCGAAGAGTACCACACGCGTTCTCTACTCAAGATACATCATGGCATATACCAATTCTTACAAGGCCCCTGAAGTCCCCGCGCTCTTACCTGGGTATTATGGCCCGGACCCATACGACATCAACTGGATCATGCCTCTCCACGAAGCGACGCTCGAATCTGAACGTGTCAAACTGACGCCTTTCATACCCTCCCTCCACGCAAAAGCGTACGCAGAGCAGATTGCCGCCCACCCCGAATTGCATCGCTATTTCCCATTCAATCCTTCGACTCTCGACGAGATCCTGACAACGATCGAGCTGATGGTCCGTCAGCAGCCGTCGTGGATCCTCTTCGCGATTATCGACAAGGCCCGCGCAGGCGGTACGTTCGTTGGCACGATCGGGCTGATACGCGCATCGCCGGAGAACCTGAGCGCCGAGATAGCATGGACGATCGTGTTCCCCGAGTTCCAGCGCACCTACGTGACGTCCAACGCGGTCGGCATCCTCCTGCAGTATTGCCTCGAGCTGCCTAGCAACCCACAGCGGCCGGGACTTGGACTGCGGCGCGTGCAGTGGACGGCACACACGAACAACCGTCCGTCACACGCGGCGGCGAAGCGCATGGGGTTCAAGGAGGAAGGCGTACTGCGCTGGGCGTATGTGATACCCGAGGGATTTGAAGGGAACGGGATTGCGCTGAGGGATGGAGATCCGGAGAGTCCGAAGCCGGGACGGAACAGTCTGGTGTTCTCGCTGTGTGCTGATGATTGGGAGAGTGGGGGCAGGGAGCATGTGCGAAGGATGATTGACCGCAGCCATTAACGGATTGACGGTCACGGTTTTTGTCGAAGTTGGTCCGGGGTTAGGTACAAATGCGTATGTAGACGGGTGGTATGGAACTTCACTGTCAACCGGTATGCGATGATTCGTGTATAATTAAGTTGTTGCAGTGCTTGGCCATTTGGAGTATTATAGCCCATTCCATTCAGCTACTAGTAGGTTGTTGAAAATAAGAGGAACGACCCGGATGAGGTAATCGCCATTCGTGGCTTGATCGTGAGCCTGAGCTTGGTCGATTGATCTCTCGACTCCCTTAACTCTATCCCCTCCACCGGCCATCTTACACTCACCGTGACAACCATGCCTGACCTGATTAACCCATTTTGTCGTTATCTTCATTTCTTTGTCATTCAGCCCCCGGTACGGTAACTGACGCTTGGCCGCCACATACCTGGTATCCACTTGCTCGCCATCCCACGCCCGCCCCAAACCATTCAGTTATGGCGATTTCACCCCCTGTCTTCGGCCCACTTGCTTTGTACTTATGCTGCGGCTCGTGTCTCTTGTGGATCACTTTCTCGTCATGTTTTACGTCGTGCAGCCCACTTCCTCAGAGGTTATGGTAATCGGACGCCGGCCTCGGTGTCTTAGATAGTAGCAGTACGCGCCTATAGAGAGCCGTCCAGTTGTTCGCGCCCTCGCACGCCATCCGTGTCAGACCTATTATGATTTCCCGGGGACCCCTTGACCTTTCGTGAGTCCTCCTCTCGTCGATTCGACTCCCATCAAAATAGCACTTAAGCTGGAAACAGGTGGCTGGTTGTGATGTGCTGTTATATGTACTGTATAGGGACCGTGCAGAACGATCTGTGTGCTCGTTGTCTCGCAGTCATTACGTTGGTTGCCTGAGTAGGCCTCCCCTCCCACGACCTTTGTGACCGAGTTCTCGGGAAAGATGGAGCTTATCTTCTCTCGTCGTGCTATAAGGGCGAGAGCACCACACACGTTCCCTACTCACACTCATGATGCATCATGGCATACATAAATTCTTACAAGGCCCCTGAAGTCCCCACTCTCTTACCTGGGTATTATGGCCCAGACCCATACGACATCAACTGGGTCCTGCCTCTCAGCCCTCTCCACGAAGCAACGCTCGAATCTGAACGTGTCAAGCTAACGCCTTTCATACCCTCTCTCCACGCAAAAAAGTACGCGGAGCAGATCGCCGCCCACCCGGAGCTACATCACTACTTCGCATTCAACCCGACGACTCTCGACGAGATCCTGACGATGATCGAGCTGGCCGTGCGGCGGGACCCGAGCTGGGTCCTCTTCGCGATCATAGACAAGGCGCACGGAGACGGCGGCACGTTCGCGGGGATGGTCTCGCTCGTCAACGCCTTACCGCCGCACCTGAGCGTCACGATCGCGTGGGTGATCGTGTTCCCCGAGCATCAGCGGACGTACGTGACGTCCAACGCGGTCGGCCTCCTCCTGCAATACTGCCTCGAACTGCCCACTGGCACTGCCAGCCACCCAGAGCGGCCTGGGCTCGGATTCCGGCGCGTGCAGTGGACGACGCACACGGCGAATCGGGCATCGCACGCCACTGCGCTGCGCATGGGGTTCAAGGAGGAGGCCGTGATGCGGTGGATGTATGTGATCCCTGAGGGTATGGAAGGGAACGGGAGCGCGGTGCGGGATACGGATCCGAAGTGGCCGATGCCGGGAAGGGATAGTTCGATTTTCTCGATGTGTGCTGATGATTGGGAGAGTGGGGGAAGGGAGCATGTGCAACGGATGATCGACCGCCGCTCATGATGCATGATGGTTTGCGACTGTAGTCAGGTGTTGGTGTTAAAAGCGCCCCTGCGGGTTGGTGGTATGAAATGGATCTGCACTACTGTGGTACTGTTGACCGTTGACATGATACGGTGCTTGGTGTATATTTCACTGGTTACAGTGGTTGGTCGAAGCGAAGTATACTGATTCCCGAACCCTGTCCGCGTCTCGTATCTTCCTAGAAAAATGACTAAGGAGGACAAAATCGAATGCGGTTGATTGGCTGTATTGCGGGAAGATGGAAACGAGGTACAGAATGAACGGCGTCTGTCATGTAAGGAGTACCTAGAATGAAGGCGAGAGGACGGGTGGTCTGGAACGGATAAATCACAGGTGAAATCAAGCAAACTCAAAGTGAAGGCGTGAGGGCTCTACACCGTGACCAGTCGGTCGTAGGTACTGCTTACAACGGCTGCCAGTGTTGGTCCCCTTTATTAAAGCACTATATAAGTACCTATCGAAAGTGTCGGGGCCGGGGCAAACCGAAGATCATCAAGGGGCAAAACGGAACGAACAAAAAGGCCTTGCAGCCAAGTCACTGGTATGGGGCCAACGAGAGACTGAGAAAATAGATGTGTCAGGTCTCTCCCGCGCAGACGGTATGAGATGCGAACCGTTGAACGTACGAACCCTTATAAGGCATCTGGCTTCCCTGCACCCCGTATCATGGCCTGCGCCCTTGCAACACCACACCGTCAAGTCTGACCCCCCTCCTTATGAGGCTGTTCCTGTAGGTGTTACTGCTCTCAAAGTGGACTATGTTTGTCTGCTGCTTTTGGGAGAGAATGATGAGGGATGTCGTGGTGAATACGGACGTTTCGTAAGAGGGCAACGCCCTCGTCAACTAAAGGCGTCAGGAGGAGTGCATGTATGGTCGGAATTTGAGTTTGTTCCAGCGCTATAAATGAGTCATCGGTGTCGCAGAAGGATGCATCAGGAAGTGGGTGTGTGAGCTGAATAATTCATTTCATGATACATGGAACAAGCGACGGCGGGGTCACACGTGCCAAAACACAGAACTGGGCCACTCGAGCTGGCAACAGGTGGTAGGTTGTACTGTATGGAAACAGTGTGGATAGGACAGGACTGCATTAGTGTTCCGCAGTCCTTACGTTGAGTTCGTTTACGTTGGGCGGGCTCCCACGACCATATGACCGAATAACCTGGCAGAGCCCGATAAGGCCGATATGATAAGATTGAAGGACTCCCGAAGGTGAAGAATACCACACACGCACACTACTGTACTCGCGAAACATTATAGCATATACCACCCCTGACGTCGCAGTGCTCCTACCTGGGTATAATGGTCTCAGATCATGTCTCTCCACAAGGCGACACTCGGATCTGAACGTGTCAAGCCGATGTCTTTCATACCCTCCACGCAAAGAAGTACGCGGAGCAGATCGCCGCCCACCCTGAGCGACATCACTATTTTATATTCAACACCTCGACTCTGCACGAGATCCTGATCGAGCTAAGAGCACGACGGGACCCGAGTGGATCATCCTCTTCGCGATCATAGACAAGATGCATGGATACGGCGGAACGTATACGGGGTTGATCGGGCTGGTGAACGCGTCACCTGCGAGTCTTGAGTATCGGTATTGCGTGGGTGCTCGCTTTCCCAGAGCGGCAGTGGACGTACGTGACGTCCAACGCGATCGGCATCCTCCTGCAATACTGCCTCGAACTGCCCGGATTTCGGCGCGTGGTGTGGACGGCGCATGGGGAGAACGGGGCGTCGCAGGCGGCGGGAAAGCGTATGGGGTTTAGGGAGGATGTGGGGATGGAAGGGAAGGGGATCGCGCTAGAGAGTCCAAAGGGTAGGTAGAGAGGAAGAATGATTGCCGTCGGAGTTAGTACGGGGATGGGTGGGATGAGGTAATCATGTAGGGCAGTGTCTCGACCCGCTCACGCACGGACACGGCATCGCACCCGCAACGGGACGGACTCAGAACCTCGAGCTGCCCTAGCCTCTACGCCATCGCCATCTGACTTTTTCTGCCTCGTGCAACAAGACCAGATGGTGGATCCAACGTATGTGCCCTCA
Source organism: Russula foetens (assembly GCA_003316565.1). Lineage (NCBI taxonomy): Eukaryota > Fungi > Basidiomycota > Agaricomycetes > Russulales > Russulaceae > Russula > Russula foetens. The sequence continues at coordinate 8,675 of QFFA01000577.1, forward strand.
CCACTTCGTCTCTCACATAACTCTTATATTCCCTATTCAGTTCCTCTCCCTCTGCCGGACGTCTCCATTCCATAAAGCTAACAGGTTTGGCGTTTAAACCCTCCTAATTGTCCCTCTTCACTCACTCATCGTCCCTTTACCCTCAAGTACTCGCTGCCAGTGGCCTCGTCAAGCGCGACCTCTTTTCCCTCCCAAATCCCTTCGCAGTCATCACAACTGACGGCGCCGACGTCCGTCAGACAACGGTCTTCAAGAGAACCTTAACCCCTTACTGGAACGAGACCTTCGAACTGTTGCGTGCCTTATCGCTCCCTCTCTTTTTTTTTTCCTAATCCCTCATCCTCCCATCCAGCTCTGTCAGAGATTCCTCAAAAATCCTAATCCAAGTCTTTGATCAACGCAAGTTCAAGAGAAACGATCAGGGTTGCCTTGGATCAGTTTCTGTCACCGTTGGAGACGTGCTCACCCCTACCCAAGGCGGTCACGGTATCGTCCTATCCCCCTTCTCTCCTCTCCTCTTCCGTCCTTCTTATACCTACATCTCCCGCCATTTTTAGTCATCCAGAACCTTGATCTCCAACCTGGCCCCGACGGCCAATCCGTTCACGGCAAGCTCATGTTCTCGCTCTCCAACGAATCTCAAGAATCCTCCCGCAACAGTCAGCTACCCCACCAACTCGATCTTGCCCACTCCTTAAACGACATGCACCTATCCTCATCATCCCATCCCAACAGCAGCGGCAACGGCACTTTGCCTACTCGAACCCGCAGCTCCCAGCCACCTGTCACCCAGTATAACCGAGATGGCGGTTTAGCGCCCGGTGCACAGCACCATTTGCAGTCATCCCAATCCTTTGCATCCCTCCCCCCAAGGAATCCCGAAACCCCTTTACAACGCACACCCCATCTCCCTGAACCTATTTCTCATCTTCCACCTCCACATCAGCCTCCTGACCAACCGGTCCCACCGGGCCCCACACCCGCTTCCTCCTCGGCTCCCGCTCCGGTACCACCATCTATTCCGCGAACTGATGATCTTCCACCTGGCTGGGAGCTTCGCTTCGATCAACGCGGCCGTCCATACTACGTCGACCACAACACCCGTAGTACCACCTGGACCCGCCCATCGGCCAGCCCTGCCGTCATCGCTCCCACCCAAGTCACCGAGGAGGTCCTGACACCGAATACGACCAATGCCGATGGTACCTACGCCGATGTGCGGCTACCCCTCGGCTGGGAGGAACGTCGCACCGCTGACGGTCGCCCATATTTCGTCGATCATCACACACGCACGACAACGTGGAACGACCCACGCCGCACTACCGCATCAGCCGCCGCCGCAACGACGACGGCGATCGCGAATCGCGCCGCCCTCGGGCCGCTGCCATCGGGATGGGAGATGCGCATGACCTCGACCAGACGTATATACTTTGTGGATCACAACACGCGCACGACGACGTGGGACGATCCCCGGCTACCCTCGGCTGTCGACGCAGATGCACCACAATATAAGCGCGACTACCGGCGGAAGGTCGTCTATTTCCGCGGCCAACCGTCGATGCGTGTGATCGCCGACGCCAAGTGTGATGTACGTGTCCGGCGTGGCTGGGTATTCGAGGACAGCTTTACGGTCATCATGCGCCTTCGGCCCGAGGACCTGCGTAAGCGGCTGATGGTCAAGTTCGAAGGCGAGGACGCCCTCGACTATGGTGGTGTCTCCCGCGAGTGGTTCTTCCTCCTCTCCCACGAGATGTTTAATCCGAGCTATGGCCTCTTTGAGTACTCGGCGCACGACAATTACACGCTGCAGATCAACCCGGCCTCAGGCGTCAACCCAGAACACCTCGATTACTTCAAGTTTATCGGGCGTGTCCTCGGTCTCGCCATCTTCCACCATCGGTTCCTCGACGCGTATTTCGTTCCAGGTTTCTACAAGATGGTCCTCGGCAAAAAGGTGAACCTGAAGGATCTTGAGGCCGTCGACTACGAGCTCTACAAGGGTCTCAACTGGATGCTGTGCGTTTCACTTTTCCGGATGGACATCGCCTTCAGAACTGATGCCCCTCATCTCATAGCGACAACGAAATCAAGGACGTGCTCGAAGAGAGTTTCTCCGTCACCGAAGACCGCTTTGGTGAGCTCGTCATTGTCGAACTCAAGCCGGGTGGCGCCGACATACCCGTGACGGACGCAAACAAGGAAGAGTACGTTGAGCACGTCGTCTCGCATCGCATTGCGGGACGCATATCGGAGCAGTTCCGCGCGTTCATAGAGGGACTCGGGGACGTGCTGCCCTTGGACCTGCTGCGCGTGTTTGACGAACACGAGCTGGAGCTGCTCATCGGAGGAATGACCGAGATCGACATGGATGACTGGACGCGTTTCACCGATTATCGAGGGTATGAAAAGACGGATCGGGTGATCGAGTGGTTCTGGGCCTGTCTGCGTTCGTGGCCGACGGAGCGCAAGGCACGCCTGCTGCAGTTCACCACCGGCACCTCGCGCGTGCCCGTCAACGGTTTCAAGGATCTCCAGGGCAGCGACGGGCCGCGCCGGTTCACGATTGAGAAGAGCGGCGATCCGAATGGCTTGCCTCGAAGCCACACGTGTTTCAATCGGCTCGACTTGCCGCCATACGAGGATTACGAGAGTCTAGAGAGGAAGCTGCGGTTCGCAATCGAGTGCGTGTCTTTTGTTCTTTTCGAGGGGAAGAGACGCGTCTCTGATCTTGATGATGCGTGGCGCTATTTATGTAACAGGGAGACGGAAGGCTTTGGACAAGAGTAGACGACCCTAGATCATGATCCGGACCCGACGTGGGTAAAAGTAGAGGGTCGGAGAGGCCTTGAGGGGATTCAGCGGATGGGGACGAGGCTGGAACGGCTGGCTGGTTCTGGTCCGTGTCTCTCTTCTTCCTTCGCTCGCTTTCCTTTGCTTCGCTTTTGCTTTGCCCGGCTTGTGTCGCCCCTTGTTTTCTGCTCTCCCCCTCGTTCTAATCTCTTCCCATTCAACCGCATAAATTACCTCATTGCCCTCTATCCCTCTTGTCAATCAATTCCCTTGATCACCAAGCTTTTTGCTTGCCCCCTTGCATTTGATAACTACAATACGATTCCCCCTCTTCGTCATGTCTGTGATGATCATTCAACACCACGATGACGGTGGTGACGACAAGTATCCGCAAAAATATGTCCTTTTGTGTTGTATAATACTTTGCTCCCCCCCCCCTACCCCCTTTGCTGTCTCAGCTACTTTCATCCTGCTGGTTCAAATCCGGTTTTTCGTGCTCGTTAGTCGTAGTACCACAAATTTGTGCGGGATCTGTCTGATATCATATATAAGTTACTTTTTTTTTTGGTTTGGGTGTTGCACTGTCGTGTGGGCCATTTAGGAACCCAAAAAAACAGGATTGGGGCTGCGACGGCGAGGTAAACGGTAGATAACCAGTAATTACCACTCACACTGTGATATATATAGGGGAAAGGGGCGTAGATTCTTGGTCACGTGCAAAGGGAGTAAGGTATCGTGACTGGCCCCGGTCCGTGACCCGGGCCACTGTTGAATGAACAAAAAGACCCTGACCCCTAACCGTCTATCATTTATCATCCTCGCCTCTCCCCATGCATCACCTAGACCCCAGCGAAGGAGGTCTGTTGTTTTTTACGCCCTGGTTACACTCGTCGACGACATTCTCTAACTCAGAAAAACAGTACTTGGGGCACAGACCACGGGTGGAGGTGGAAAAATAAGTGATGATGTACTCGTCGAGATATTCGAAGCTTGCCGTCCAGACAATATGAATCCCAACCAATATCCAGGGTACTGGTGGCACAAGCTCGCGCATGTGTGCCAGAGGTGGCGACGTGTCATACTCGAGTCGCCAAATCGTCTCGGCCTAACTCTCGTTTGCACACCCCGCACGCCAGTGGAAGACCTCCTGGCTCATTCGCCGAGCGTTCCCATTATCATATACAATGGAAACCCCGAGCCTTATGATGAACAGGACGACGTAGAGGGCATCCGTCTTGCGCTCCTACGTCGCGACCGCGTATGTCGTATCAACCTTCATCTGCCCTCTTCGTCCTTGCGCGAGGTGTTTAAGTACATGAACGGGTCTTTCCCCGTCCTGGAAACGCTTCAATTGTACTGCTCATCTCTCAAAAATGAAGACGCTAAGTTACCCAGCACGTTCGAAGCCCCGAAATTACGGCACGTCCAGCTATCCGACTTCGGACTTGTCCCCCAGGCAACACCCCCGCTCAGTGCCTCTGCTGGCATGTTTCCCCCGTCTCTCGTCAGCTTTTCACTTGGGGAAGTTATGCCCATTCAGTATCAGTCCGTGGCGCACTTTGCGGAATGCCTTTCGGTCATGCCGCAGCTCAAGAGTCTAAAGATGGGTTACCTCTTCCCAGTTGAAGGAGACGAAACAATCCAAAAGGCATCGACACTTCGTCTTGGTAACCTCGAAGAGCTCCAGTTCCATGGATGTAGCGGCTATTTCGAGGCCCTCGCTGCTCGAATCACCGCCCCTTCTCTCAAGAAGCTGTCCCTCACATTTACCGACTATCTCGAGGGCGTCACACTCCCAAACCTCTCAGATCTTATCCGTGGGGCTACGGATCTTTCCGAATCTTGCAAGTTTGCTAGAGTGAGATTCAAAGAGAACACCTCTATAGTGATGGATCAGAATGAACTATGGACGGGGCGCGGGGCATTCGAACTGATGTTTAGCTTGGATCCCACGACAGGTTTCAACACGCAGTTAGGGATGGCAATACACGTCTGTAGAGAGCTTCCATTGGCCTCTGGCGTTACGTCACTTCTACTCGAGTACGCGCGGGCTAACAAGTGGTCACCACCCCGACAATACATTTGGTCACGGTCCTCACAAGCGGCGAAGGGTATCGACAAAGAAATGTGGCATAGGCTACTTGAGCCCTTCGAGAACATCGATACGCTTCGCGTGGCCGATCGTCTCGTGGAAGAACTCGATAAGGCGTTGCGGCCAGACGCAGGCGACGGGGATTTGGTCCGCACGCTGTTGCCCAAGTTGAATAGGATCGTGCTCTACGGCCCCGATAAAGGTTTTGAACCGTTCGTCGAGGCTCGTAAGAGCGCAGGCTCAGATATCGAGGTCGAGAGTGGTCCAAAACATCGCCTTACGCTGGTTTGAATGCTTTCCATGTGTGTTAAGTTGCATATCGTACTAGAGAAGCATCGATTCGGGGCAGTGGCAGAAGACGTGCATATCATTTGTCATGAGCCCATCATGTTTATTTTCTGCTTTCTATCATCCCGAATCTCGTTTCTATTTCAATATGTTTCTACGTAAAAATCAAATACACCCCAAATCTAAAGGAACGTCATCTCAACTTTCATTTGTTTCGTATGTGTATTTGACTTTACTTTAAATGCTCCAACCTCGGCGGCGAAGCACTCGGGGAGATTAATGGCGAACGACAATTGCAAGTGGAGAATTAGGAAAGCTAAATGACGTACGTAGAAATGAATGGTGTCCAATCGAATCGGATTTTTTCGTACGACAGAGGAGATGTACATATATAATAAGTAAGAACAAGGACCGCGGGAAATATTCCCGCTGGTCACTGGCAACCAGGCAACAACAAACGGATGAGGGAATTGTTGACCGATAAACGAAGATAAACGTAGTCACTTTCTCTAAGGATTGCCATGGCGGAGCTTGGTCGACGGTCGATACCACAGACCACTGACGACGCGTGGGTGCGGACTGTCCCGCCAGTGAAGTAGCTATGCTGCCCACCTCCGCCCGTTTAGAAGTTGATTTTTGACAGTGGTGGAAGATGACGACGAGTTTGTACTCTAATTCTGGATGATGTAATTGCGTGAGTAGAGGGCGGGATGTAGAACTGATGGAGAGTCAGAGTCATCAGTGAGGCCGCTGAGGCGCAGTTTGCGTACCGGGCCGCCGGACCGGTAATTATTTCTCGCGCGCGTGGGTAATTGATAGTCCTTGACTCTGACTCAGACATTCACTACATGGACAACTGCTTCTGTCTGATGTTCCTTTCAGAAGATGCCGCTTGATTATAAAACGCTATCTCCTGACCTTGTGTCCTCATGCGTCCTTGCCCTGCACTGCGCACACAGGGATCGTTACATTTGGCGGGCCCCACTGGCAGTTCTCCGAAATCCACAACGTTCCAAGATGTTCTTCTTTTTCCACTGATCGAACACTACCCCTACCTTGTGGTGTTCCAATAAGGATACGGTGGTTACGCCCCCTAAATCCACATCAAACCTTGCCACACACATTTACATTTGGCCTAATTCTGCACTACTTTCAAGATTTTCTTCTCCACCAACTTGAAGTTCTTCCACTTATCAGAAGCTGCCCCTATCTGATAGCTTTTCTCATCAGAATATGTTGATTAATCATGCCGTACAATCACATCATGCCTTGCCATATGCGTTTACATCTGGCAGACGCCCACTCTTCACAAATTCCAAGATGCTCTTATCTCACTACTTTCTGCACTCGGCCTTCACGGCACTGATTCTGATTCCCATATACAGTGTCAATTACATGCAGGAGTCATCCATGACCATGGCCATGACCATAAATAACTGCACAGGGATATTGAAACGTAAGAGGACTGCGCATCCACTGGGGCGGGCGTGCACCTGACCCCAGTATAGTCTTATGAATCCACATACCTGGTAATCTATTGAATCCCTTGCTTTCCCATGCGGCAGTTACATGGGTGATAGGTACTCTGGCGCAACGGCCTCGAGGCATCCCTTGGCCAGATAAATTCGCTGCAATCGTTGCTTTTCCAGAACTCAACTTGCACCCAACATCGACATGGTGCTTCCTGATATCCGTTCTCAGTTTTCTGTCTCATCCGCTAGCCATCCAACACCATGCCCATTCGGATTAGTCAAGGATGTCATTATCCGGGTGTTCTATTTCTACCGAGTGGAATCTCTCGACGGGGTCAACTGGAATGTCGAGCGATGGTGGCATAGGCTTACCCACGTGTGCCGAACATGGCGACATCTCATTCTCTCCCACCCATCCCATTTAAACCTACATCTTGTCTGCACATATGCGACCCCCATCGTTGACATGCTCGCTCTCTCTCCACCATTCCCACTAGTCGTCAATTTCCCGAACCAAAATCGGATCACCACCGAGGACGAAGAGAGCTTACTCGTTGCTCTTCGGCATCGCAATCGTGTCGGTCGTATTTCCCTCACGGCATCAACTACCAATTCCCGTAGGATCATCGCGGCCATGGACGGTAATTTTCCGCGGCTGCGACATCTGCGCATCACTGGAGCCCGGCCACCCCTCACGACTTTAACGGCTAATCGCCTCGTCAGTCTCACAATTCGAGGTATGGCACCATCCCACGACTTCCACCCCGGACATTTTGCCGCTCTACTTTCATCAATGCCTCTACTCGTGACCATATCACTTGGTTTTCGCACACCTGTCCCCAACCACATTGTCGAGAAGCAACTACTCAACATCCCAACCACGTCCATTACGCTCCCTTATCTCACCAAGTTTATGTTTCGTGGCGTCAGTTCTTTCCTTGAAGGCCTGGTAGCTCGGATGAACGCACCCCACATTAGGACGTTTCGTATCGCATTCTTCAATCAACTTTCCTTCCCCCTCCCACACCTTTCGTCCTTTATTCGTGCAATGCAAAGACCCGAATTCCCCGTGGCGCGCGTCAACTTCCACAAGCACAATATGTCCATATCGGCAAATCACAGTGGACTCCATCGGGACGACAACGTTTTTCACATAACCGTCGATTGCCGGTATCTCGACTGGCAAGTAGACGCCGCGGCTCAAATCTGTAATGCAGTTGCACCGGTGTTGTCTTCCACTCAGGAACTCACATTGGGTTATCGCAAGCACGGATCATTGTCAGATTATCAAGGCCAGATTATCCGAACAAGGTGGAAGGACCTTCTGATGCCGTTTAATCGGGTGGAAGTTCTCCAAATACATCATAGGCTTGTCGGAGAGCTCTCCTGTGCCCTGCGACTGGACGAAGGGGAATGTCTCCGTGACGTACTACCACGACTCCGCGAAATTGAATCGCCAATTCGTAGGAGCAACGGCGCCGCCTTCATCGCCTTCTCAAAGGCACGCCGAGACACAGACCGCCAAATATACCAGCTCCCCATTGATAAACGGCCATCCAGGTCACCCAGCCCCGCAAACCTCGAGATGACATCGATTTCGTCGACTGGGGATATCGGCCATACATCTCGGAATTCAAGCGACCCACAGTTCATGTTGCACAGAATTGCCTCATCCCCGAATATCGCAAATCCTCCACCAGACCCGAAGGTCAAAGCATATCACGCCAACCAGACAGACCACTGTGACGCTGTCCGCAATACCAATCCATGGTCTGCCTGTTTGGTAGCGAGTGATGGTACATATCATCGACCTTCCCACTCCTAGTATGGAGATGATTTCTCCGACGACGCCGGATCTAGGGACAGAACAAACAATGCACGCCGCAACGTTTACGATCCGGACCAATCCAGCATGGACCATGGTATCACGGACCAGCACTCAATTCTATTGGGACCAGGGCCAAACCTCTTTCCATCCTGGCACTAGAGGCGACAGTCACTGTAAAAAAACCCGTACAATTGGCAATCCAAGATGCTACTTCTGAGGACAAAATCAATGCAACGCACCAGCAAGCTTTGCCACGTGATCCGACGACATCCGGAAATAGAAATTCCTTATGCAAGCAATCTTCTCATCATCACCAAGTGATATGATACCTTTGAACATATTGTTCAACTGGTATCCAGTAGCTATGGCTCAAGCCAGACATTTTGAGAAATCTGCACCAAGTCATTGAAGAGACTATGAAAATATTTATATGAATAGTATGGACCAAAGCCAAAGGTCACTTAAGGCAACTTAGTGATCCAATCAGCCATTCAGGCTTGGCTCAACCTTGGCTTGATATTTGTTCACATAAATATTTTCATAATTTTATGTAAGTAATTGCAGATTTCTCAAAATGTCTAGTTTGAGCCACAGTAATTCTATATAGTTATCAGTCAATAAGTAGGCTCAGTTGTAATGATAAATTATTTAAAGACTGCAACCATATGATCCCAGCCCAATCAAGGGCATGCACCCTGTAAAATTGTTTGATTGGATATGGAACAGGGTGCCTATTGGTACTAGGCATAGTCGGAACAACTGACAACTGGATATCGCCAGACATCTTCCAGATTCCTCTTCAACTTGAATAACTTCAGTTTTCAGTTAAGGTTCCCCTCAGGTAAGACATCGGAATCACAAATCGCTGAGAAGCCGCAAGCGCCTGTACTGTTCTTCCGTTGTCCTCCTTGGTCCTTGGATCATTTCACTCGATTGAACAACAAATTGTGACTCGGAATTCGGATGGGACGGTTGGGACCGATGGGTACAGGTCAAGAGGTTCAAACCTACGGTTCCTACCTACGATGAACGATTGAGTTGGTCATCTGCCCGGCACTGGCACAGGAGGTCTCTAATCGCCCTTCGTCAACGCTTGAATGATTTTCCGCCGAGCGTCCTTGTCTTGTCGACCATTGTGCCCTCAGTGCTCTGGCGGAAAATGGAATCAAAAAAAGTACAATTACACGAGCTACCAGGGAGACTCGGAACTTGAGTCATCGTTGAGGTTTCCTGATGCCATACAGCACGCATACCGGTGACAGCGTAGCGGTGCTCACTGCGCACGCTCCACCACCGCCCGGAGAGAATGACAATGACTGGTGTCCTTGCCATCGACAAATTCTAATTTAAAAATCATTGCGTTCTGGCACGCACATACCTGATTCTAGGTTTGTACCGCAGTACCGCATGTGGTAACTTGTATCACATCCGCACCACGCGGTCCACGCCTGACGTGTCGGCGCGACTCAGTACAGTAGGGTGGCAACGTCGGAAACCAGACGGAAACCGGCACATCAATAAGCAGCGTGTATCCGAGATGCGCTGCTACACAGACCTGTCTGTTTCTAGAGGCACGGCTGTTGTGTGCTGTGTATTGTTGCAGAGCCCGACTGTATGGGTGTCAGTGGCGGCACAGCCGGAGCCGGAGGCTTTTGTTCAGAATCCAAAGTCATTGCTAACAAGCTCGTTTGCAGCAGATCCAAAAGAGCCTATCCATGGAAATCTATGATAGTAACATACAGCCGAGTACAAAACCAAATAACGAGGAAGAGCATGGAATTACAAGTGTTTTACACTTCTCGCAACGCCCAAACAATTGAATCTCCAAATTCCCATCACGCGCAAGCATCGTGACAATTTTTCATAGACAACGGTTGCGTTTCGACAGCAGTTCCCTGTGACGACCCGCCTCGAGGCGAACGGCACGACTCGGACCTACGGGAGGACTTGTGCGACACAGAATCAGGGTCTCTCGTGAATGAGTTTCCGGGTGGACCGTACGAACACCACGCCGCAGAATAACGTCGTTGAGGCGAAATGATACCATAGCCCGGATATCCCCGAAGCTGACCGAAACCAGCATCGTGATCAGCTGCCTCGCCACCCCCCGGTATCTGTGCCACCAGGTCTGGATGGAGACCGGCGACAGCGTTGTGCACAGCACGAGACGTAGCGGGGTCGAGGAAGCGCTCCCAGCAGCCGAACATGCCGGACGTGAATACTTCCAAGACTTGCTTCCGCGTATCCAACGTGGCTTCTCCAGCGCGGACGCCATCGGCGAGGTGCTTTACGGTCGTGTTGACCATGAACAACATGTCCATGTCACCTCCTACAATGCCGAACGGTGAGCCGGCTAAGAAGGCGCCCAGGAGATACAGTGGCCCGTCACGCGACATGTTCTCGAGCTCCCCAGGGAATGAAATCCCAGAAAGTTTGACGACGTAGCCGGTCAGAAGCTGCGCGCGGTTGGCCCACTGTGGCCCCTTCGTCTGTGTCCATGTCGTGAAGTCGGCGATCTCGCGGAGGCATGCGAGAGCGGCGAGGGAGGCCGTGCAACGGGCGATAAGCGCGAGGGACATGTCGGGGTCTTCCATGAGGACCGAGAGCGCATCCGCCGTCTCTTCGCCGAAAAGGGTGTCCCAGTATAGGGCGCTTATGCTAGAGAACTTCTCTGTGAGATACCATACCGCACGCGCGCATGTGATGGCCCGCCGTTTGCGGATCCGCGACTCCAAAGCGTGGGACGACCCTGCGCAGGTCCGTAGGAGTCGCCCAATATTCCATCCAAGGCGCACATCGGGATCCTCTAGAAGAGACCCAATGGTGTATTGCGGGTAGTTTTGACGTTCGGTATCGAGGAATTGTGGGATAGCAGCGATGAATGACTCCAAGGCATCGTCATCTTGCATAGATGAAATTGCCCACCGTAAAGAGTGCGCGTCCATATCTGAGCTCGTAGTTTCCAAGTCCTGTTCAAGGGCCCGTACCATGCCGCCATGATATCGTTCTTGAGAGGCGCTGATCATTTTGTGGAGACGGAAGCAACGGATGCTATGGGGTGTCATAATTGATATAACCCTTTGGGTAATGTGAAGGGCAATCAGCCAAATCAGCTGCATCGTGCGCCACAAGACATTAGAGATCGGGGTCTTGAATGGCGACGACAAGCTGATCAGCGGTGAGATGGTGAAGAAGAGGTACAGGGTTCCGACGGTGGAATAGGCAACCAGTGCCGTATACGCAACGACAGTGTTGAAGGCGAAGAAATACGCGATCATTCCTGCACCGAAAAGCAGGATTGCGAGGTGGAGAAGTAAAGGGATGGCACTGACCACGTGGTCCAAGCGATAACCACTGAGGCCATTGAAAAGATAGGCCCTGATCCTTGCGCGCGTCGATGGAGTATCATGGCATTTGGAATAGTACAGGTATTCCTGAATCCATTCTTGGACCAAAATCGCGCTGAGAGTACAAGTAAGGCAAAGGGCCAAGCTGAGGGTCCACAACGCATTCGCAGCGATGTCTAGCTTGGTGGGAGGAGCGAGTAGGATATTTGTCGGAGGAGAGAACGCGGCAGTAGGCCGCTCGGTAAGTTGAAGTGATATTTGTGCGAGCAGCAATTCCGACGAATTTGGCCTGAGCCCGCCGATGGCGGTGACGAGAAATATGGAAACGACGACGGAGAAAAATCCAGCCTAGCATCAATATGTGTAACGACAACATCGCAGAAAAGAGGAAAGCACTGGCACGTACGACGTTCAGTGTGGTATCCGTTTGCCTTTTCCAACACTCCGTAAGCTGCCGGTCGTGTTTTTCCGCTTGGTTGATGTACAGTGGCCACATTTTTCCGTGTGAAATTCGACGACCTTGTTCTGCAATGGAATAGATGTAGGTTAGATCCGGACGGCCTAGATATGAAGGAAGGCAACCTTTAACTAGCGAGGAGGAGTCTGTAGGTGAGGGATCCAGGGAGGTGGGTAGCGAATGTGTATTTTTCGCCCAAGGATCGCAATTCTCTGAAAAAAAAAAGAAACCCGAATAGGATGCGCGTTGTCAATGAGTCACGAAATACAGGAGAACAGATGGGAGGCGTACCGTGGATCTCGACGAGCGACGGGTTATTCGACTCATTTTCGGCATCCATTTCGGCAAAACTTGAAAGATACGGCAGTGCTTGGCACCGGCTTAGGCTTTGTACGCAAGATGTGGAGAGAGGAGCGTTGATGAAGTGGGTGGTATATAAGACAGGTAGCCGTCTCTCGTCTCGTGACGGGCAGTGTCCATGACGCCACCCGAACAAACAAGGCAGTTACTATTATTCGGGTTGAGTCAATACGATGGCCATCACAGGGACATACACCCTGGAGGGAGCTGTGTCCTTGGGCGCGGGACAGTGCGACACCACACCGGACACGTGCAGATTTAGCTTATACGTATAAGGAGCAAAGAGCAGATACCTTGGCCTACCCTCCCCGACGTTCATAAAGGCCTCGAGCCCAAGGTATCAATATCGATCAATTTCCAAGATGCAGTACTTTCAACTTCGACTCCCTGCCTTCATGCTGCAAGGAAGCCAAGGTGGGCCACCTGGACACGATCCAACGGTGGGATTTTCTTCCATTTATGATGATGACGTAATTGATCGTGTCCGTGGTCTGGAAAAAGCGCGCCCCACTTTCACCTCCGCCCATTCCCGACAACTTGTGCGAGCTCCGGACGATCGTGTCAGAGATATTCCACGCGACTGAAAATTCACAATATGTCACCCCTCAGGTTAAGGATGCCCTTAGAGATTGCATGCACCACCTAGAAGCCGAGTGCAACACGCTTACAAACCTCACGCATCTCGGCCATCGTGCGGCCGAGTACTCTAGGGATGTGCTGTACTTAAGGATGCAATTCTTTGCGGCTCTGGAGAGACGCATCGAGGAGCTCTCGCAATTGAGGTCAAATTTCGCTGAGAGTCGTGATGCTTTCCACTTACAGCCAACCAAGCAACTCTTGGAGGGAATACACGGAAGTAAGCAAAGCTTTTCGGGCCTTCTTCATTTATCGCTCACTTCTCATGGCATCTCCCTGATTTTATAGACAACGGAGACTTCAACAAGAGAACGTTTTTGGGCCTGAAACCGCAGTTCAAAGAAATCGAGCGGTATTATCACGAGATCTGCGTGGCACTCCTCGTAGAGGAGGAATACCTCCGGAAAATCTACAGCTCGTTGCGCGTTACCCCAGGCGACAGGCTTCGATGGGAAGATATCCGCGATGCGTGCAGGGTGGCTTCAACTCTCCTTACACCAGAAACAGCCCCAGTTTCGGTTTCCTCGGCCAACCAGGCACCGCCGCCACCTCCCTTCATGCCTCCACAAACAGTGAGTACTTGAGTCGTCCACTTTTTGTCGTTGCATACAATTTTGACCTTTTATTTTCTCTCATTCTCGCAGAGCAACAAGGCTGCTCGTTATATAAGAGCGCTCGCGCAAGCTGTCACAGATGCACGTCAAAGTCTCCTGCAAACCCGCCAGGGCATCGTAGGTCAACTGAACTTCAGCCTCCGTCGGCTCCAAGCCGACTACGAAAACAGCCGGGTTGCTTGCAGAGAGAGGATCGAGGAGGTGCACTCATTCTCCGAGGACTTCCTCCAGTCCTTCGTCGAGGTGCCCCCGCTGGATGACTTTCACGTCGACCACATCCCCTCGGCCGCCGCAGAGTCCTCACGCATCCTCAAGCAGGTTCGCCGGCAGGTCCGGAGCACCCGTGGGGCTCATTCTTTCAAAAGTCGACCACCCATTTTGCTGACTTTTGAGATCTACCTCTGCCAGAGTACGCCGTGCTGTACGCCCTCCCACAGCTCAAGGGTCATTTCTCAAGTTTCGAGCGCTGTCACCCCACTGCCGATGCGTCGATGCAGCGTCTGTACGCTACTCTCCCGCGGCTTGTCCTGCCCCTGCAACAACCAGACGACCGACATCAAGGTCTTTTCCGCACGATGAATCGCGATCAACTCAGGGCTGCTTATGACGAATGGAGAGAAATCGAGCGAAAGTGGGCGGCGGCACAGCCCTCTCGGGGGCACTATTCCTCTTCACGATGAGTGTCGCGAGGCGAGCACGACATTCCACAATAGACTCACAACTATACGCAGTAATTCAAGTGTACATATATAATGTATCTCACACCGGCAATACCCAATTTCTTGTACATGTATCAGCGTTCATATTCAGGTTGCATTTTCCGTAGCCAATTTCAATCGTTGTTCCCTTTTTTCTGCATGGGGGGCTCAAATATATGACGGCTAAGTTAACCTTTAACATATAATATTAACGGTACTCCTATCCGCCACCATCGTCCGCCGACCTGTGACACGACAGGCGAGCAAATGCCCGTCAAAAGCATGTCGTCTGACTCGGGTCACCGCCCGTGGGGAAAATCCCAAGGCCCAACGTAGGCCTTCTCGTATCCAAGCTTGGGCTGATCGCGTCCATGCTTGTTATGATGCTTACGCCCCGGCCTGGTGGGCTTGGCGTGTTTATGTTCATGTTTAGGCCTGGGCTTGACGCGGTTAGACTTGGATCGGATATGTCCCGGCTTCGCGTCCTTCACCCCGGACTCCTCTGCGCGACGCAATATGTTGCCGGGGGTCCGAGCGCCCGCAAGGAGGTTCGAGAACAGGGACGTTATGTTGCCGGGGGCCGTGCCATTCTTGACGGGGGAAGAGGTTGACACGTTGCCGGAAGGGGTGGGGTCCGTCTCATTGCGTAAGAAGGTGGAGGGTGAGATCTCGCCGGGGCGCGTGTTGTTGGTATCGTGAGCAGGGTGTGTCCAGTTGTGGTGGAAAGGGTGTAAGTGAAGATGGTCATCGTCGTCGTCGTCGTCGGGGGGGCAGCCATGGGCGAATGTCTCATTCGTCTTCAACGTTACGAAGACACCACGGCTGTTCTCCTCATAAGCACAAAAGCCCGCATGACGAAGAGATGCAGAAGAATACCCACCTAACCGGCTTTCCCGGTGACTCGGCGAGTTTGTTGACTTGCTTGCCATTTGGGACAGACGTGTTGTGAGCGGGACAAGAGCCCGGTGGGACGATGGCGGAAACACCAGGGGGCAGGCTAGTATGGTTACCACTGAACTTGGTGAAGTCGGTGCCCGAGAATTGGCAGTGGTAGAAGCCATGGAGCTCTGAGTTCCTCGGCGCCTTCTGGCAATAAGGGACTTGCAAACCATCGCTCTAAAAATAGGCGCAGAGACGATATATGAGTGATTCTTGATAAACTAGCATAATCGATGAGATGACACATACCGAGTCCCGAGGCTGTTGTACGAATAATTGGGACAGCCGGATCATGTCCGTGTTATTATTGAGGGTCTTGGCCACGTCGACCATCATATCGGCGGCGTCCTGCTGTTCGCAGGGTGCGCTGCAAGAGCGGAGGGACAAAGAAGCGGCCTTGGAAACGGCGTGGCACCAGGGACCACCATTAGCTTTTTTCTGTGGGTGGTATAAGTTGGTCTGTCACGAGGTGAAGAACCTAAGTGCGTACGCAAGCTTCCTTCCACGGCCGAGTCGAGTCTGCTATTCTCTGCCTTATGGGTCTGTGCGCCGCTAGCGCAGAGGTAGCAGATGACGCCGCAAGCAGAGCCATCAAGACATTAGTGAGTTGAACCATGATAGATGAGAACCAGCTGTGTGATAATGAAAAGGTAAAACGAATAAGAAACGAGCACCAGGCTCTAGAAACGAATGACGAATGACAGAAGGGGGCAGCGAGTCCAAGGAGACTACGAGACGATCCATAACCAAGGGGTTGATCTCTTTATACCGACGAGAAGTTGTACACGTGCGTAGGAGCACCTCAACGACAATATTTGGTCGATATGATAGGTGATGAGGTCTGAGGTCTGAAGACACTGGCAGCAACTGAGAGGATACTGCATATTGCGACGCTGATTGAAAATTTTAGTCATCTAATAACGGAGCATCGTGACCTATCATCCACCATACCATGTTGGTCACATCCTCGTTGACTTCTAGGAAAAGGGCATTGAGGAAATCTTTATCGTCTGTCCTTCAGGCACTTTCGCAAGATGATATCCGATCCCAATGTAACTATCGAGTCCTCTCCCTCCCAACGGGATTCCAATGACACAGATCTTGCTCCTAGCCAGCGCAATCGTCACACGAATCCTCTCTGCGTCATGGTTCGACAAAGCTACCACAGTCAGCTGCTACCTAAGCATGCCCGCGGGCGAAGTAGACTCCTCCGCGATAACATCAGCCATCCTCCACTCCGGTCAGTAGTAGCAACTGCCGATCCCTGGATGCGTTTCGTTTTCATTCGAGCCTGATCCGCCTATTTTCATGCTCCGCAAATTCGACCCCGTGCTGTAGGGAAAAATTTGTTCGTGCCCAGGGTGGACGCGGCACTCCCGGGGGGGATGGACCTGCTCCGAATTTACGGCGATGAGGACTTGCGCTTGCTGCCGAGCGGTGTCTGGGGCATAAAAGAACCGACGTTCCAGTACGGCGACGCACCCAGGATGAAAGGTCTGTGCCCACCATTCACCCTTCCCGCGCATTCACTGACGGCGATGATGACGGACGCGGCGCGGCGTGGCAACAGCGACGGACGGGGGTAGCGATCCACTTGACGTCATTTTAATCCCAGGTAAGGCCAACGTTCGTTCGTATCGATCCCCCGCGTATCGCATTCTCCTTGACCGCGCTCTCCATTAGGCGTCGGATTCGATCGATCGTTTTCACGCCTCGGACACGGCAAGGGTTACTATGACCGTTTCCTCTCCTCGTACTCGACGCTCACCGCTGCCCGTGCCCGCCCAAGGCCCCTCTTCGGTGAGTTGTACCCCACTGCTGATGTCATCGTCCATAGGCGATGAGCGCCCTTGTATAAGCTCAGGCCTTCTTTCTAATTCCTATTTCCGTTTCCCCAGTCGCTCTGGCTTTGAGAGAACAGGTGTTGGCCGCGGGACAAGTACCCGTCGGAACCAACGATGTCCCGATAGATATAATTGTCACACCTGACGAGACGATTGCTGTTGATGAGGATACCAGCGCCAGCACATAGCAGCGGGATGTCATGAGTAATTTTAGCAACCCCAGGTGTGTGGAGCAGCAAACATACCACGTGCATCGTGTAGATATTATGCAGCATCATGTTTGGAATCCCATTGATTCCGATATTCTCCTAGAATCCTTGTCGACGAGCCCATCTCTCGATTAAATGGTTTGTGGAGTGGAGTGTGGCAAGTGGTGACCGACTTGGACTACTGCCACCAGATTCTATAGATTCGGGTTTACACACAACATATATTATGAATGAAGGTGGGGCAGGAGTCGTCGCCAGAAACTCCAGGGTGACATCAAGCGACGAACGGTCGCATCGTTACGTTAGGTAAAACAGCAATAACCCTCAAAGAACAACCCTGAATGGATCTGATCCCCCATGTTCCAACCCTGCCAGCACAGCAGTGCGCAGGACAGCAAGGTACTCCTTTAGCCTGCGTCCATTCTCCCCCGAAAACTCGGTGAACAACATGTACCTCGAGTCCGCGACGATATTCGCCAGACACAAGGCGTGCCGCACGTTGCTATAAGCCAGATCGGTGGGGATGAGAACGCGAATTTGATGGAGACTGAGGTAATAACGTACTCGGGTAAGTGTGTCCGTGAGGAAACGAGGAGCGCGTGCAGGCGGAGGATGAGCTCCGGGACAAACAGTTGGCGGATGCGTGCCAGTTCCCGCACACGTCGGTCGGCTGTAGGGTGTTGCCGAGTAAGGTACAAGGGAAAAAGTCCTCGTGAAGAGGGACGCACTGGAAGGGATCTCGCCTTCTGGGACTAACCAATCGGTAGTCAACAGCTTTAATGTCTGCTCACGTGCGGTTGAAACGAGGCCCTGTATCCATTGCTGTAAATACCGATCATAAACACTGAGAAAAGAGGAACACGCACACCATAGTCCCTGATCCATGCTGTGCGAGTGTCCCGGCTCACTTGTGGAGCCTCGAGTGCCTGGCACTCTGTCGCGCGCTCGAGCGTCTCCCAAGCGATGAAGAATTGTCGATAATCCAGGTATTCTGCCGCGCGCTCCTCGGGCGTGGTGATAGTTGCCAGTTCCGGCGGGAGCATGTCGAGGAGCAAACGCGCCACGTTGACCCTTCCACGAGCTTACGCGACGGAGGTGAGCATCGTAAACGCACCGAGAAAACAGTATGTGCGCACCGAGCAGGTACCTCAATATGACGTTCGCTTGCTCCAACGCAGTGTCATACGTGTCTACCTCGACCACCGTCCACTCGATCGACCTGACAAGTAGCATTTCTGCCTCTTCCGCGGGCTCGAGCGCGGCCGTGGCCAAGTCTGGTAGCGGACCCTTGACAGACGAAGGGAGGTTGTCGAGCGCGCGCTCAATGGTGCGCTCCGCCGTGACGATCGCCACGCGCGGGACGTCCAGCCCGTGCTCGCGCGCGCGTTGCAGCGCCGTGCGTCGTTCTACTGGGTCGGCAGAGAGCGCGAGGGAGGTCAGGAAGAGCGCATAGCGCTCAACAGCGTTGTCGCCCAGTGCTCCAGCGTACATGGCGATGAGGGAACGCTGGCCTGCGCCCTGTCAACGAAGTCTCATCAGGCAACCTGGGTTAACGCGTGAGGGCAATGGCATACCTCGAGTACTTGGAGATATGCTTCGAGGATAATCTGTATTGCCAGTGGAGAAACGGCGATATCGATCATCTGTAGGTAGAGACATAAGTGGGCGAAAAAACGCGTCATCGTTGGGTACCTGTTAGCAAGGTTATCGGCAAGGAGGGTGTGTTAAAAACCAGAAAGTCATAGCAGACGGATGGGATATACGCACTCGGATGATTCAGAGTCGTACGCACCATCTCGGAGTCTCGACGCAAAATCGTCCAGTAATGCGTCTGTGCGGTCCAGGATAATGTGTAGTTGCGATATATGGAACGGGTCATCGGCACCCAATCCCTCTTGCACCTGCGCCGTAGACAGTGTCTGTAATTCCTGCTCGGCCTCAGCCCGCCAGGATTCTTCCTCTTCGTCGCCCGCTTCACCCTCGCCGACCTCATCAGAAGCTCTTCCAGAGGGCTCCCAAAATCCGCCACCCAACCGCGCGAGCGCTTCGCTCTGGCGTTCCTCACATAAAATCGAGATCGTAGCCCAAAGCGAGTCTTCCCACGTGCGACATGCGGATTTGAGGACGCTCGAGGTCTGGATGGAGGGCGCGAGGGCGGCATACAAGGCACGCTCCGCGGACGATAGGCGAGAATCGAGGGCTGCGCGCGTACAAGAGGTCTTCCACAATGCGCGCCGCTTGTTTCCGTGCCAGAAGTCCGGGTCGCCTTCCTCGTCTTCTTCCGCGTCGTCGTCCTGCTGTGTCGTCGCTGAAAGTACAACGGATGGGCTTCAATTGGGGGGCATACGACGGCAAAACGAGAAAGCGCACAGATTGCGGACCATGAGAAGAGAAGAGAGCCACGGATGCTCGCTGCGCGCCACGGTTGATGCGCATCACGACAAAGTTTGACCGCGTCATCGATGTTCCCTGCGCGCACATACGCAAACAACGTGTGGGAAAGCGCCTTGTCGTAGCTCTGATGATAGCAGAAAAGGGATGAGATGAGACCGAGAACACGACGCAAAGCCGCTACGCACCGCGTCGTCCCCTGCCAGGCTGCGCCCAATCTCCGCCTCCCTCACCACCGCGTCGGGGTCCATCTCCCGCACCACATTCTCAGCTGCGCGACCTGTGTTCCCCGTCCAGCGTCCCTGGGTCACGCGGTGCTTTGTGAAGCGCCAATAGCCCGTCGACGCGTCTGGGCGTGGTGGCGGCGGCGCAGTCTCGTGGAGCCACTCACGCACAACGACGAGCTCAGAGAGCGTCCGCGAGGCGGCCATCGTCGCCTGGGCAAGGGCGGAGGTCGGCGTATACGGGTTCGCGGCTAGGAGAGCGTGTGCCGAAGGTTGGGGAAGTGGTTCGGTTTTTCGGGCACTGGAAAGGTTGGATCAGCAGGGAATGAAGGCTCCTGGGCTGTGGAACGGCGCGACTAGACGCACGGCATGACTGCTTGAAGAAGAGCCCACGTGCTGCATTCCATCCTTAGTGCCTCGATCTGCTCTTGCGTCGTATTTCCCTCTTCTCGAAGGTCCAACAATCTGGAAAATGTATGAACAGGGACGGGAATCGTGTTGTGAGCAAGCGACGTACTGCTGTTCGCATAGCTGGCGAAGGCGGGGGGCAAAACCCGTTTGAGGGTCAAGAAGTGCCTCTAGGTTATCTTTTTCTGCCTGACATAAGGCGAGAACCTCTGCGCAAGATGTGTAGAACGTTTCAGACATCGGCGCACTCGTTCAGTTTGCCGTTGGTTTCACTCGTTTCCTTATTCAGTTGAAGAAGCCGGCCCGGGCCGCCCGGTACAAAATTATGATGCCGATGCACGACGCTCTGTAGTAGAAGCTACGGTACAGTTTCCATTCCAACAATAAGGATGAGGTGTACATAGATGCTCTTGTGTGTATCACACAATCCCGGGAAATTTCAGAAAAACTAGACGTAGAACTAGAATCCCTATTCTTGCAGGCGTTCTGCGAACCTGCCTTCCGACTTTGAGACCAGACTCCGCATGGTGGATTTTATCGTCGAATAATATGGCTCAGTTGGGTGTCCGCCTAGAGAGTACCACGATGTAAGTAATGCATAACGACGTTCAAGGCTTGAAGATATGAGGGCATGGCATACCTGTTGACTCTCCATTCTCTGACCCCAATTGTGCGTGAGCATGGGCGTGTAATATATCGTTGAACACGTCGGCGAGGCGTTCCTGATCATCGGATGGGAAGTCTCGGGCGTTCAATCCACGACAAAGTCCTTCAAGGGTCATCCTTATTTCCTGCTGGTCTCTATGAGATGGTCTGTCCAACTGCGGAATGAGTACGAGCATTCTCGACGTGAACTCCGTCACCGTGTTCAACCGCTGATCCGTCTTCTCGTTGCGCTGCCGGGCTTGGTAGTGCACGGAGAGTGGATCGGCGTCGATGTTCTCAACCTGCTCAGCGAACGTATCGTTATCCCCGGCGGGGTCTGTGTTATCTCTGGCGTCTGTCCGTAGTTTCCGAGACGGGTCAAGTTCCAGAAACGCGCGTTTGAAGATACACATGGCCTTCAGCGCCGAAACTGCGATTGCGGGATCGGAGTCGAAGGCCAAAAGCTGGAGAGTATCGTCTATGGTCTCAGGCAGGTGAGTGATCACGCCTTCGACGTTGTTTGACAGAGTCGCGATTGACATTTCCCAGATCGCACGACAGCAGGTTATCGCGCGGCGGCGACGTGTCACTTCATCCATTGTCCTACGATCAATCGTGCAGGAGGCGAAGAGGCGCGCAAGCCGACGGCGGAGCTGCGACAGCTTTCCTTTCGACAATAGGAATTCAATATCGTAGATGCGGCTACCAACACCCCATTGCAAATAACCGGAGATCGCGTCAACAAAGGCTTCCAATTCGTCCTCTTCGCGGCACATGTTGAGCGTCGATTCCAGGACACCTTTGTCGAGATCTGTTTTGTACGTCATCATGACCATCAAATGGAGGTCCATCCCCTCACGGATGTGCTGCTGCAGCTCCTTGATCTTGTTTCGAACGTGGCTGGAACATTGAAGTAGACACAGGAAAGGAATGGCAAGACCGTGGCCCATGTACCATAAAACCGAGGTCAACGGAGTCTGGTAAGGGCAATGTCGGTATATCGCTGGGAGAAGGGTGAGGATGAAGTAGACCGCAGCAAGGATACCGACGACCACGACGATAACCTTCGCGACTTCTTGATTGATGGGGAAAAGGAATTCGACCAGGCCGGCGAAGAAAAGGAAGATTGCGGCGTGTAGCATGACGGAAATGTTTTCGACTACCCGGCTTACATGGAATGCTTGAATGCCTTCGAAGAGGAACATACGAACTCTGACGCGACGTATTGGCGCATCTGGATATTGGGTGAGCCGGATATACCTGCGAAGCCATTGTTGGACCAGAGTAGCGCCAAGGCCACATGCGAGACTGAGGCAGAGACTGAGGAACCAAAAGATGTTCACATGAATGGCATGACGTGAGGGCTGAAATGTGTCGTCAAAGATTGGAGGTGTGAGTCGTTCTCCGTTGGAGATACTCGCAATTTCCTGAGCGATTTGTCGAAGTAGCTGAGAGGACACGTTGGCGGGATCGGAGCTGAGTAACTTGTAGCTTTCGATGAGAAACGCGGCAACTGTTGCTGAGAATATACCTGTCTGTAGGACGTTGTTCCAAAGATAACTGTTCTAGTAGTCGCAAACGTGGATGAATCATTTTGCAACGCACGTATACGAGGATTCCGTCCATATCATTCTTCCACCGATCAACCATGGCGTCGTCATGCTGACTGGCGTGTGACATGCTGAGGGCCCACATCTTTGCAGCAGGGTCGTCATCGCCTGGCGGACCTGCAGTCGCTAGTGTCGATGGCAACAAGGTGTCAGAAAAATGGTGCAGTAATTCCAGGTGACCACACACATTTCATCCCTCTTCCCATCTCCTCGTCCCGAAGGGTAGACGTCCTACGACCCATGGTGAAGATAAAGAGAGATGATTTGTAGAGGGGCTAATTGGGCACATTGAGAGTCGGCTTTTTATGAAGACGTTTCCGGGGTGGAGACCGTGACGCCAGGGGCGGTGCTGTATTTCCTCGATTCCGACTGTTCAGAACGTTCAGACGTACAGGGCGCAAGATCGGGACTATCGACGCGCTACATGTTTGAGAAAATTAAAAACGGACGTCAGTTAATGCTTGACATCTTGGCGATATATGGTCAAAGGGTTCAAAAGTGACTTGATCGAACACGATTGCGCACATAACCTGTGGCAGCCAGCGCCAGGTCCAGGTACAAAGTACTGTATTGTTACGGGTAGTGGGGGAGACATGAACCGTGAGAATAAGATCCCCTGTTAGGACCCTTCTCCGGAAAACGACCGGAAAATGAATTGGTCTTCTTGAAACGCCGTTACTGATGTATCTTCCCCGGCTCTTCCAGCCATGTCCCCTAAATAGATCGTGGCTGCGATCTTCTAAAGTGCAAAACTGGTCCATCACGTCCCCGATGCCTCTATGTTCATGCGGGGGGGATCAGTCGCGCCACGGTGCAACAGCCACCGCACGCGGAACACTCATCACCTGCTGAGGTGAAGCCCGAAGCCATCGGCTGCCACTGCCACTGCATGCATGCGAGCAAACCTCTGGCATGATGAGACGACTCATACACGCACAGGCTGCATTCCGAATAGGGCGGATCGCAGGCTGTGAATTGACTTGTACTTGATTAAAGCTCTCTGCCAGTAGTTTTTGGGCGTCCCCAGCTTCTCCATTGACGGACAGCCGACCGAAATCTCCAAGCAATGCGGGAACGCTAACATGGCCTTCAGCGCAGTCTCGTCAGAAGCAAAGTTAGGCAAGGAGGCAAGGGTAGGGACGTGCCTCAGGAGTATACTTCGGGAGTTCATCCGGCGGTGGGGCGATAATGGAACGTCGGTAGCTTAAGCACAAGTGGCTAAGAAACCAACAGGTCCGCGAAAGAAAGGCGCTCGGGTCCCCTGCGTCTTCTGCACAGACATTCTTGCTGTGCTGTAGCTGAAAGTGCAACGAACCAAGGGCCGTGCGCCACAATTGATCCGCATGACTGCAAAAAGTTTGTCAGCGTTTTCGACGTACTGGGACTGGGCGCGCACACACACACACACTCAAATTGTGTGTGCGACAACGCGCTGTCGTAGCACTTTAGAACGCGACGTTGAGATAAACAATTAGCCGACAACATGATTCCCCACAAGACTGCACCCAATCTCCGCCTCCCACACCTCCGAGTCCGTGTCTGGGACTCTGGGTCCATGTCCCACGATACGTTGTCAGGGTCGCGACCTGTGTTTCCCATCCAGCGCCTCTGTGTCACGCGGTGCTTCTTTGTGAAGTGCCAATAACTCGCCGATGCGTCCGGGCGCGGTATTGCCGGCGCAGTGTCGTGCAACCACTTGCGCACGACGATGAGCTCCAGTTGAGTACGCGAGCCTGAGGCGGCCATTGGTCGCCTGGGCGAGGACGGAAATCAGGACTGCAACCAGGAGAGCGCGTGCGCAAAATGTTGGAGCGGGCTCAGATTTTCGAGCACTGAAAAGGTTGGCCTGCGGACGCCAGCATGACTGCTTGAGCTTGAGGTGCTCACGTGATACAGTCTATTTATTGCCCCCGCTTCCTCTTCTGGACACTGACAGTCTTATAATGTACGAACAAGTACGCGAGAGTCGTGTAGCTTTTTTTTTACCGACAGAAGACGGAGTCGTCTATACAAGGTGTGTGTAGAACGTTGCAGATATTGGCACGCACGTTCAGTTACTGACTAATGCCCTCTGCCCGCCCCTTCCTTCCCTATTTTTTTTTCCAAGGAATAAGACTGCCCGATTCACCGAATCGCACTGAGAAAGGCGAAGCAAGTTGCCAACAACCTGAGGGGGTTACAATTATCAGTCTTCAAACTAGGATCTACTGTTACGACAAGCATAATGAGGCGTGACTTCCTTTACATGCATGAAAACAAAGTAAACCTCCTTTCTGAATCGCGAGAACACTAAAATCTTGACTAAAATCCGAGCTGTTTTAACGGTTCGGATAACTCGACATCCAAAGTTGAGACCAGACGCTTCACAGAGGATTTTATGACGAAATAATACGCTTCCGTTGGATGTTTGCCTAGATGAGGGGGGAGGCACAACGGTGTAAGCTTGACGATATTCAACATTTGAATGATGGAGGGCAGAGTTTACCTGTTGACACTGCATTCTCTGATGCCAACCGTGTATGTGCTTGCGATACATCGTGCAAAACGTTGGAGAGGCGTTGCTGATCAGCGTATGGGAGCTCTCTGCCGCTCAGTTCACTACAAAGTTCTTCAAGAGTTATCCTGATTTCCTCGAGATCCATACGAGACGGCTTCCCCAAATGCGGAATGAGTGAGAGAGTGCTCGTCGTGAAGTCTATCACCGTGTTAAATCGTTCGTCCGACCGCCGCTCGTCGCTGCGTTGACTAGGGTGGTAGGATAGAACGGGTGGACCATCCATGCCGCCGACGCCCTCAGCGAGCGCAGCAACCGTCTCCTTGCTCCGGCCGGGGTCGTTGCTGCGTTCCGTGTAAGAGTGTTGTTCCAGAAGCGCGCATTTGAAGATAGCCACGGTCCTCACCGCTGAAGCGGCAATCACGGAATCGGTGTCGGAGGCTAGATGCTGGAGGGCGTCGACTACGGAATTTGGGAGGTCCAGAGCCGCCACGCCTTTGACATTGTTGCCATTGTTGGAAAGAGAGGCCCTTGACATTTCCCAGACTGCCCGGCAGCAAGTGACCGCCCGGCGCCGGCGTGCCTCATCATCCATCCTCCTATGGTCAGTTGTGCAGGAAGCGAAGAGGTGTACAAGCCGGTGGCGAAGTGACGACTCCTTCTCTTTCGACTTGAGGAGGGATCCAATATTGTGAAAACGGGTGCAAAGATGGATGTTGGTGTGTGTGGCAACATTTTGTTCGATGTGCAAATAACCAGGGATCGCATCCACAAAGGCTTCTAGTTTGTCTTCTTCACGACACATGCCGAGCGTCGACTGCAAGACATGTTCGTCGAGATCACCTTTTTCCGACATCGTGCTCATCAAATGAATGTCCATCCCTTGACCGAAGTGCTCCCGTAGCTCCTTGACCCTCTTCCGAATGTGGGTGGAACACCTGAATGGAAACAGAAAGGAGATGTAGATAAAGTGGCCCATATACCACAAAAGTGAGGTCAGCGGAGTCTGGAAAGGGCAATCCCGGAATAGCGCTGGTAGAAGGGTGAGGACGAAGTAGACCGCAACAAGGATGGAGACGACGACGACGATAACCTCCGCGACTTCGTCGTTGATAGCGAAAAGGAATTCGCAGAGACCGACGAAGAAAAGAAAGATTGCGGTGTGCAGCATGACGGCTATGTTTTCGACCACCCAGCCTACATGGAAGCGTTGGATGCCCTTGAAAAGGTACGCACGCATCCTGACGCGATGTAATGGCTCATCTGAATGTTGGGTGAGCCGAATGTACCTGCGGAGCCACTGTTGTACTAGAGTAGCGCCGAGGCCACAGGCGAGGGCGAGACAGAGGCTGAGGAACCAAAGGATGTTCACATGAACCGCATATCGCGGGGGCCGAAACGGGTCGTCAAGGGTCGGAGGGGTGAGTCGATCTCCGTTGGAGATGCTAGCGATTTCCTGCGTGATTTGTTGAAGAAGTCTGGAGGACACGTCGGTGGGATCAGGCTTGAGTAGCTTGTAGCTGTCAATGAGAAATGCGGCAACTGTCGCAGAGAAGACACCTGTCTGGAGAATGTTCCCCAAAACGTTAATGAGGTTGCAATGAACCGATGAACAAAGTTGATCGCACGTATATGAGGATTCCGTCCATATCGTTCTTCCAGCGCTCAGCCATCGCAGCATCATGCTCGGAGAATTGTGAGATACTGAGAGTCCACATCTTTGCTGAAGGGTCATCGGCACCGGGCAAGCTCGGAGCAGCAGCTGTTAACGGGGTAAGACTAAAAGAAAGTAGTGATTCCATGCGAACACCCACGTCTTGCCGCCTTTCCTTTCTCCTCATCTTGAACGGCAGACTTGTCAGGATCCATGGCGAGAAGAGAATATTAGTGGAAGAGCGAACTGGGTTGATTGAGAGTCGAAGATACGTTTTAAAAGGACTCATGATTAATATTCCGTCGCGATTCCGATTAATATTGCCAGAGGCGCAAAGCTGTCAAACGTGTTGGGGGTACCATGGGATCAGGGATTGTACTGCATGCGGACATAGCTCGCGGCGCCCTGGACCAGGAACGACCGACCCGTGAGAAATCACTTTCTCGTGACATCTTCTCTGCTTGGCAATGATTGGCTCGCAAACTCATTTTCCAACAAGCCGACCTTCTCCAGCTCTTCTAGCGACATTTCTCTGAATGGGTCGTCCTCAAATGACACAACCGGCTCATCATGTCCCCGATGCCTACTGTTACAGAACATGTGTCCGTTCGCGCGGCTTGTCGGGACACCGGTCACGTGCTGAGGCGGAGCCATCAGCCCTGCACATTTCAATTACACCCACGCTCCGATAGCATTCCGAACGATATGAATCGCAACCTGTGTGTTGTCCTGTTGCAGCCCGAAAGTGGCTATTTGAACGGGGGGCATGTTAATGTTCAGCGTACGGTCCCGCATTATGTGAGAGCAAGGAACTTGACGTCATCATATGTCCGTGAGCGAAATATCAATGTCGGGAATCAACAAGAGGCGTAAGATGGCGGGCTCTAGTTCATGATCAGAATCCACTTCAACATTTTCTATTCCGTCGCTTGTAAGCGCCCCAACACCCTTTCGGTCGATAATAAGTCCTGAAAAAGGAATAATGAATCGGCGTTGGTGTCTCACCTTCCACTTTGATATCGCTTCCTCAAGGGTGTCCTTATAGCCGAGCCCGTCTCTCCACTCGCACGCGGTCAGCATGCACCGTGTCAATCGCCCAGTTCAAATTATGCATCTGGGTGGCCCAAAAGACTTCCAGCAGCTTATAGGCGGCCTGTATATCCCTGAGAGAAATGCCTATGTCATCGAATATGCCGACGTCAATCAGCAGAGGTTTGGAGCTAGCTGTCAAGATGGGCATGAAGAACTCGTGGTTGTCAATGGGGCGCAACAGGTGGAAAAGGATCTCACCTTCCTTAACGATGCACTTGAGCTGCCTGCATGGGCCTCTCTGAAACGATATCTTGAACCGAGTTGCCTCTCCCCGCAGACGCCGTGCCATCTCGAGCAACTCCAGGAGAACCTCCAGGTTACCACTTTGGAAGCGCATGCGTTCCAAGACCACGTCGACATAGCTCTGCGCAAAAGTATGGCTTGCCTGCAAGAAACTGGCATAGTCTGCGCGGGCGGATGCGCTATCTTCGTTATACACGACTAGCACGTGAGGTAACTCCTCCTGGTTCCCATGGGCCGTCGGCGAAGGTGGACCCGGTGGTGGCGGCAAATTGGCCACGGTGCGTGCGGAGATCTTCCACGTGCAGCATGTTCTTATGCAGGACTGCTGGAGGGCCATTGCGAGATCGGGCTATAAACGGAGTTGATGTTGTCTTTCATGGTGATACATGATGGTTAGGTATGACGAACGGTGCTCCGAGGCGCTGTATGCGACTTGAGCGATAGCAGAGAACCTCCTACGAAACGAGCGACGACGCGCGGGCTCACGCGGAGCTATTTGATAGCTGAAAACGGCTTAGACCCATGAGCTGAAGGCGGGGTACATTTGTCGATGGGTGCAGTAGAAGTCATCTTTCGGGAAGGAGGGATATCCAACGCCTGGATCCATATGATAGCGTTTGGTCGAGGTCGGAAGGCCGTAGAACATTGATGATGCTGAGCAGAAAGGCCAGCACCGATCGGACAAACTTGAATCGGCGCCCGGCAGACTGAGCCTTAGGGCGCTTGCTACTGTTGCAAAAGCGAACCCCCAATCACGGCATACCCCGTTTCTGGCCGTTGGAGCCTGGACTCGGAATCGCTGGAGAATATGCTGGACGCTGGCAACTCAGCATACTAGATCGACTCCGAGTCTACACAGTAATTGCAGTGTCTCTCGCCGCCTGCCAGTGTGCGGAGCTTTCTTCGTTGTTGTTTTTGCTTTTTCTTTCCTCAAGACACCTTTCTGCTCGCATCTTCACCGATCGGGTTCAGATTCAGAGATGATGCGCAAATGCGATGGCCTCTTCCGCGCATGATGCATTCATCTGAAGTTAGGGGTGGTAACAGTTGCCAGCTCCGGTCCACGAACTGTAAGGTATGCACGCGTTGTACCCTCAGAACGCCCGATTTCGACCTCGCCCGACACGCCCGACGCCACAGACAGCGAGCGCGCGCCCTTGCCACACAAGGCAGGGCCGCCGTCTCTCCATTTCTCGGATTACCCCTCACCGCATCGTCGCGCGCTCATCTCCAGGAGTCTAGAACAACCCTCTTTCTATGATCAGGACCAGTAGTTTAAATTGTAAATAGTTACCGGTGTAGATCAGGTGTAAAGCCTGAATGTGAGTTCGATAGAAAGAGGGGAATAGAAGTGGTAATAAAATCAATCGTTTACGCCACGGCCAAGCCGAGCGCACACGCTGGAGTAAAGGTAGTAAGGACCAGCAACGGTCAACGGGGCGTTAATCCGTGGTACGTGCCAGATGCCTATCAGGACAAAGCGAAGGGGGGGAAAGTCTATGATTCCATCACACAATGATCATCTCTCTGACTGAGACCAGGCGAGGGGGTTATATACAGGAGAGTTACAGTACTGGAGACTAAACGAGCGAGAGGAAAGTGAAGGAGAAAAACCCCCAAAGGGGATGTGGCGTTCGTCGCACGACGACGCTTGGCAGACACTTGATATCAATAGTAAGCTAGACAAAAGACAGACAAAGGAATGTTATTAAAGCGGTCAGATTAAGTATCCAACGATCGAGCGGGCGTCGCGCGGCCGAACGAGCTCGATTCCGAGCCTAACGAGCGTACCTCCCTTACACCGGAGTCGATATAAAAATCCGCGCCCAGCACTGCGAGGTCTCACCGATCTCACCGGGCAGGGCCACGAAGTGCCACCGGTTGCGTTGCGTTTTCCCCCCATTTCGTCGCATCTCGTTTCCTCTTATTCTTGTCGCGTTCAGGACCCCCAGCATCGTCAAGCAGCTCGCGCCGAACCATTGCCATCATACACACACACACTCTCTCACTCTCACTCTCCCGGCGATACCTTGCGCGTTCTCGGATCTTTGGAACGTGTCTTGGTTTACCTTCCTTAATGAACTCGCGCGTGAACCTTCTGTCTACGTTTCAGAACCTAATGGCGCGGATGTCGTTCAGAGTGGGAAGTACAGCGCCTCACGGTGATGTTGACCATTATTATGTCCACTATGCGATGTGTGCAGGTCATGTTTCCCCCTTGCCAAAACGCCTCGGCCAGGAAGCAGTCGAAAGTTGGCGAAGCAGGTCCGAGATTTATCAACCAACCCCGGGGGATGAAGCAGATAGGGCAAGGTTTTTTACTGCTGTCATGGATGAGGCGTGAGACACCTGTTGTGCTGACGGGGGCACAACACCCATAAACAGTCCGGCATCCCGGGCCCTTTAAGCGGGAAGGGAATATGTGTCTTCATGCCCGCGCATGCGCGGCCTCAGGCCTCAGGCTGTACCCTCGATGTAATTTTATGGATCTGAGCGTTGGCCACCCCTCCATCACGAGTGATGACACCCTCTGCCCCTATCGACAGGGCACTCCTCCTATAACTCAAGAAAACCGTTCGTTTTCAGTGGTCAAGAAGAACCTATCTATGATCGTCGCGCGTTTTGTAGAATCGTAGTACCAAAGTCACAGGAGTGCCACGAGGTACAGTCCGTCATTTCCACTCCGTGTACAGTAAAGATAAACACACCACTACTGTATTTATAGACTGATCCCGCCGCGGCCTACTCGTGCCCTACTCCAGCGGCCCTAGGACGCACCGATGTTGCACGTGAGAGTGGAAGATTTTTTCACGCAATTCGACTAGTTGCCGACTTTGTCCATACCCTCGCCGATCACCCACGAGGACGAGTGGCACTTGCCTTGTGTGCACCTCGAAGCCAGCGCATCCGCACGTGTCGACTATACGAATGATGGCGGGGATGCGTCGCTCAAGAGACGCCAGGGCAAGCAGTTCATGTGCACCGTTTAAGGTGGGTTTGTCTACAGATCGTGCCCATGGATAACCACAACCTGCTCATGTCCAGCCAGCACCTCACTTCACTGTCTGATGTCGAAATACTTGACGACATAGATGCTTTCACTGGGGGATATCCTCCCCGGTTATCAGTCGGTGGATCTATTTTGGGCCTCGGAGGTGCAGAACTTGAGCCAGACCACCGACACGGTCCACATTGACCAAAAAGCTGCCCCGAAGAAAACGATATCAAAGTGGAAAGTGAGACATCGCTCTACATCGTTCCCCTTTCAGGACTTATCGTGTTGGAGCACATACCAACTACAGAACAGAAGATGTTGGAGCTGATGTTGAACCCGACATCGATGCTGTATGTTTCTAGATAATTCCTACATCTTCGCTCAGGGTGCTGATATCAGCTGTTTCAGGGTTCGGATATCATCCCCATCGCGAAGCAACTCTAGCCACACATGGCCACGGTGGGTTACATGCTCCATACAATGCGGGACCACCTTTCGACCTCTGGCATTGGCCCACCGTTCTGAGTCACCACTGTCAGGCCGTAAAACCGCCAGCAACATTGCTTAAGCTTCTTCAGCAAGTGCGTCTGTATATCAAGTTTCCCCTAGCGGACCTTCTACTGGGCGACTATTTTTGGAAAAGCTGGTGACGTCTTAGAAGCTACTGGCGGAGAACTTGGACTAAGTATAGACAATCCCACAGATTGCGATTCATTCTGTCCGATTCTATTCGTACGTGTGTGAGTCACCGTATACGAGATTGTTCGTGCACAGGGTCGATGACTTGCCTTGGTATCCAGTGTTCTGACAAAGTGCACGTTCGGCGGACGATGAGCCGTGCTGTGATTGATTCTCGACTGAACTTCGAGTCTAATAATCATAGAAGGATCAGGGATGTGATGAGCCGACTGCGCACCTTGGGCGACCCTAGCGTATGGACCATTTAGGGGGATGTCTCTGGAGGAGCTGGGGAAGGAACGCCAGCCTGAGAGATGAGTGGTCTGTGATTGCTATGACTTTCTTCTAGAACGAGCTACTGGGTCCAATCATAGCTGATCAACCGAAAAGGACATCCTTGGGGCTTTTGCCGCGGGGTTTATGCGGCTCATTGCACGTCCGCAGCTTTTCGCCCCCTTGAGTTAACGTTTTGTGCTTTGTTGGGCCAATTCATCGGTCGCGGGGTTTGTACTAGACCGCGGACGATGACCGCATACAGTAGGACCGTGCTGTATACTAACCAATTCGATCACCTTGATCTTTAATGACCAACATGGCAAGAATCATGCGAACATCCCGTGTCTCACAGGGTCTCAACCAGCTTACGCCGCGGAGAATCGGAATCGTGACAAAACACTGCCTGTGTCACAATCACCTTGTTGGCTAGCCTTTACCTTTATCAATCCCTCTTCGACTCCCAATCAGCTTAGTTCGCCCTTCCACGGATCTTTTCTTCTCTTACCATGGGTCCTGAAAAGTCTGCCGCTCAAGATGAGGAGACGGGAAAGGTGGTGAAAGGTGGGTGTCCTCATAGAACTGCTAAGTCGCTTTTCTGACATGTTATTACTACTGCCGACACTAGCTGATCTGTTACGCGACGATGACTCCTCTGTAAAGATGTGGACACTCAGTATCTCGCACGCCACTCAGCACGATACCGCCATGGCCGATCGCTGGAAGAATGATATGGATGGGATTCTCATATATGTACGTTTTGGAACAATTCAACGGTGTTTGGTACGCATTGACGGAACAACGTTCTCCAGACGGGTATATTTTCCGCGACGGTGGCTGCATTTCTCATTGAAAGCTACAAGTACCTGAAGCCTGATCCCGCCGATATATCCACCGCACTTCTTCAGCAAATCACCCAGGAGCTCGCAGGGATCTCCAATGGAGATCGACTCACCCCTCCGACTCTTGACGCATTTCAGCCTCAACGTTGGGCTATTCATGTGAACATTTTTTGGTTTCTCAGTCTCTGCCTCGGTCTCTCATGCGGCCTGGGCGCTACATTAGTGCAACAGTGGGTTCGCAGGTATATCCGGCTCACCCAGTATTCAGATACACCAATACGTCGCATCCGCATCCGCATGTTCCTTTCGAAGGCATTCAGTCTTTCCATATAAGCTGGGTGGTCGAAAACACTTCCATCTTGTTGCACGCGGCAATTTTCCTTTTTTTCGCTGGCCTCATTGAATTCCTATTCGCCATCAATGACGAAGTCGCGGACGTCATCGTTGTGATCGTCTCCGTCTTTGTGGTCATCTACCTCATCCTCACATTTCTCCCAGCAATTTTCCGGGAATGCCCTTTCCAGACCCCTCTAACCTCTATTTTTTGGTACCTGGGCCATATTCTCGCCATCGTGTCCCTGTCTTTGTTCACATGTTCTACCCGTGTCCGAGCGAAGATCGACAAACTACGGAGGCGCGTCCGCGAGGGGATGGACCTACATTTGTTCCGCATGATGGAGCACAAAGCTGAACTGGATAAAGCTGCCCTCAAGTCAACCCTCAACATGTGTCGCGACGAAAACGAATTAGAAACCTTTGTGGACGCGATACCCAGTTATCTGCAGATGGACCAAGAAGTTGGCGCATACGCCAAGCCGGATATTGGCTCCCGTATCGACGACATTAAGTCACTATTCCAGGCCAAAGGGAAGGAGGCGCAGCTTCGTCACCGGCTTGCACATCTCTTCACCTCCTGCACCAACGATCATAAGAGGATGGACGAAGGAGCACGTCGCCGCCGCGCAATCACCTGCTGTCGTGCGATCTGGGAGATGTCAAGGGCATCTCTGTCCGTCAAGGTCAAAGATATGGCATCTGTCCTGCCACTGACCTTATGCGATACTCTCCACCGTCTGACCTCCGACTGCGATTCCGCTATCGCGGCTTCGGCGATAAGGACCGTGGCACTCTTTAAACGCGCGATCCAGGAACAACGCGTGGACGTGGATGCCACAAAGCCTGAGGACGCCGAGCGGAACAAGGATACGGTGGCTGCATCCGCCGAGGGTGTCGGCATCATGGAAGGTCAACACACACCCCCCTACGAAACTGGGCAACGCGACGACGCCTCGGAGCGATCGGACGGGCGGTTGAATACGGTGACGGAATTCACGTCGAACATCCTCCTGCTGATTCCGCATTTGGGGAAACCGTCTCATATGGATCTCGAAGAAACGAGGATGACGCTCGAAGAACTTTGTCGTGAACTGAACGGTCGAGACTTTTCACACGCTGATCAACGGCGCTTCGTCGACGTTTTGAGCGAGGCATCGCTTGCACATGCGCACCTGGAGTCCGGTCATGCAGTGTCAACAGGTGCGCTCTGTCCTCAATGGTCCGGGCATCTGGCACCGCCGGGCATGGCTTACATCGCAGTTCTCTCTATCCAGGCACACATCCGACTGAGCAGTATTATTTGGTCATAAAATCCTCCGTAAGGCGTTTGGTCTCAACGTTGGATGTCAAGTTTACCGAATCGCTACAACAACACGGGTTTTGAGTTCTCAGGATTCTGACATACAGGAAAGGCGCTTTTGTTGCTTTTTTTGCGGCGGGAGAATATTTCTCGTTCTTGTTGCTGATAACTGTAGTTTCTAGCTTGTTGAAGAATCGATAGCAGTAACCCCTCGCGGATCTGGCATAACTTTTTGGGGCACTCCCCGACCGTCAAACAACACGCCCTATTCCCTTAAAGCTTAAAGAGCTCCCGGTACAGAGGGCAAAGATTTCGACGGAGCCACGCCACGTTTTTGTACGACCGTGACACGCGTCTTGTTTTCTTTATTCTAGTTCCGTGATCAACTACTTCTCGACCATTTTGTGTGCCATGGAACACCCTCGAGTTGGGAGGTTTACCCTCGTCATGGAGGTGAGAAGCAGTACGTCCTTGAGAGCACATCTAGAATTCCAAGGGTAAAGCCAGACATAGTGAGCAACGAAACAACACATAGTACGTTACAAAGATAAAAGAAGGTAAAGGTTGTAGCCTGCAACCAAATACAATCTACAACACGCATGCGCACGCGCTGCTGCGTTCTCTTCATGGTAATCCACCCAGCTTCTCCGCATCGTCGTATAGGTCCGCGTCTGCACGAGACATTGAGCCTATATACGGCGTAAGCCGAATATCGTCATCATAGCTCATGCGTGGGACAGATGATGCGTATGCACCCCCTCGTTGACCGCCCCTTATAGGGGCATAACCCTCCACGCCAAAAGCACGGCCCAGGTTCATTTTGTCAGTGGTGGGTGCGGACGAGCGCCGACCTGCGAGACGGCGTACAAAGTAGGACAGCTCGGATCCAATTTCCAGGGCAAAGTCCCCTGCAGTGGCCCCAGAAGTGATCGTCAGGATGTGGTGAAAGAGAGGCTGAGATGGCAAAGACTTACACAAGTTGATCGAGTCCCAGAGCGGTCGCCAAATACTTGTGTGCCCTTCCCCCCGTCCCACCTGGTACTCCTTCCAATTAAAGGCCCACATCATAAGGAGCGAGAAGAAAATCATCTACATACGATCAAC
Source organism: Russula foetens (assembly GCA_003316565.1). Lineage (NCBI taxonomy): Eukaryota > Fungi > Basidiomycota > Agaricomycetes > Russulales > Russulaceae > Russula > Russula foetens. Next base: position 44,538 of record QFFA01000577.1, read on the forward strand.
CGGGAAGCCTGACAAAGGGGTGAAAAGGAACCCATACCTCGATGCAAATTGCCAATGCGGAGAGCCCGTCGGCGATATTTGTAGAAGTCCAATACTCCGTTCCGTGAATGACACGTTCCTTCAGCGTGTTAAACTTCACAAACGGCTACAATTAGCAGACAGAACGGCATCATGGACAATGTACTCTATACCACGAAAGACTGGTAAAATGTGAACATAATAATGAGTTTGATCGATAAAAACTTGGCAAGAGGGCGGCGTCCGGCGAGCTCTTCCCTGGTCAGGCCATAAAACACGACCAAACCATATAGCGCAATGCTGGAAGAATCGTCAACACAAGAGGGTAACGTGTCCGTTGATGTACCTGACGCTGATGAAATCCACCGATTCCAGATATACATCCGCATAGTGAACGCTGTAGGACCTAGAGGCGCACAGCACATCGTAGTATTGGCATATAATTCCCGCAATAGAGATCGCTGTGATGTACATAAGCGAGGACTGATGAACAGCGGATGTGTAGGGCGTACCGGGCCGAATCAAAACGTATTGCATGACCGACCACTAAACGCTGGAATCTAGAACGGGGAGACGAAGATGAATAGTGTGACAACCCACTTTGATCGTATACATGAAGTACGCCTGCAAAATGATGAGTGGCGTGAAACAAAAACCGGCGTAAGGCGCACTTTCGTGGGTCGATATCGCCAGCAACAAAACTAACGTATGTCCTGTCAACAAACGGTAGGACATTCGCTCGAACACCCTTACCGGAATGGGAAGGGGTTGTTTATTCTTCCGGGCGAGGGCACCTTCGGCGGAGTGCCCTGTGGCAGTCGAAGCGACGTATTCGATTAAAAGCATTCTATATCGGATGTCAGCGAGGGATCCGTATTGGAATAGATAAGGGAAATGTACAAGAAAGCGCTTAATGTGATGGCCTTTTAGGTCGTTAAGCGCCTGCGTTTCTAGAATGTCCGTTTGGCACACACCTCGTAGACTGTGCAAGGGATAGGGATGAGCCAAGAAGCATTCGTGCAATGGTGGAGATAACGCACTGGATTCCGCAAGAGAGTAGTAGGTGTAGTCTCGGAAGAAGCGGTAGGAAAAGAATGAAACGACTGCATAAACCGGAGGCATGTACAATATTCTGATTCTGCGCACCCCAGGGGCTCGTAATATGACCAGAACGAAGGAGAGGACATGGGCGTACATTTGTCGCTGTTCAGAAGGTTTGGTATAGTTTCTGGGGCCATGTGAGCTCGCTCGTGGAACGTCGGACGCAAGATCGTGGCATACCGACAGTGATTGAGAACAGAGATAGCAGAGATGATGACGGTCTGCGCTCGCGTGGGCGGCATGAATCCGGGGGGTTCTTTGGCTAGAGTGTGATGGCACTTACCGCAGCAGAGCATCCTCCCGTGACTGCCCAACCGATACGATGTGTGTCCCAATGGAGGCTCCCGTGAGTCCAAAACGATGATTGGTCAACGGCTTGGGTATTGTCCGATGGACAAGACATTCTTGTGATGCAGTAGAGAGTGAAAAAGAAGGTGTGACCCGCCGGGGTATGATGGAGGGGGGTATTAAGGGTATCTGACCCGAATGTCGAACGCGAAGGCTATGGCCGGTTGACTTTGCTTTGGCGGCGCGGCACCAACTCACATTCCGCGGCGTCGCACCATTATATAATCAAATCAAATATTTCTGATTTCCAAATGATCCGATCCTACACACAAACACCGCACCCTTCACCGTCGCGTCCCCGTAATAATTTCTACATTCATCTCCTCACTTCTTCGGACTTGGGCCTTTCGTCGACCCCTTCGGGGTCGTACCGCCCGTAGCTTTAGGTGTAGGTGTTTTGGGCGTGGACGCCTTGGTTTTGGAGCTCTTCGCCTGTTGCATGCGCGTGCGTTAGCAATACCCCAATGGGGATGACCCATGGAATGACAAACCGGCGTCGAAGCCGTGGGCGTCGTCTCAGCGGGGGAGGCGGGGGTCTTCTCCTGGTTGCCTGATTTGACTCCTCTTCAGCCCACGACGACGAGAGATGCAAAATGCGAAAGAACACTCACGTCTGCTAGTGGGAGGAGGCATGTTCAAGTAGCTGGTTGTTGCTTTGATTGTTGTGTGAGTTTGTTGTGTTTGGTGTCCTCTCGAGCTTTCTCTCCCCCTCCTTTTATACGTTCAGATGTCTCACAGACGCCAGCGCGTTATGTCGAGTCACAAGGACGCACCCACTTCCATGTCGTGGCTTTCCTTTGCTACCCTGGCTTGAACAGCCAAAGTTGCTCAAGACATTGTTCACCCGAATGAAACCCTATACGTGGCCTGCCGACGGTAATGAATGAAGAACTCTCCATTCTGGGATATCTCGGTGTCGTCCTGTATCCTGATACCCAGATAGGTAGGTATTTTGCCATAGGACAGGCAATTCCGTGATTATCATGGGCAGCGATGGGCTACGATGTCGGTTGTAGAGCTTCTGCATGAGCTGTCTTTCTTAGATTGTCCCACCTACCTCATTAGTGCTGTCCCCGTTGCGTGCTGCGCTGGCACATCACATCGCCGCCGTCACATTCCTTTTGCGAATCGTATAATCTTGACGTCTTACCTACAGAACGCACCCCAAGTCTCACAGAAGGCCTCTTAGCTATCGATCCTCGTGATCTTCGTATCACCCTCATCAACGTGATCACTTTCAAGTTGGGGCTTGCGTGTTGTGGACATCTTCTTACTAAAGGTGCAGGCACTGGTGCAACCTTGTGTATTCGTGTCTCATACGGGAAACGCCGTCCTCTATTAATACATGGACGCGATAGACGCGTGACACACCCGATCCCCCCATG
>QFFA01000580.1:0-30957 GCA_003316565.1 Russula foetens
CCCGATATCGTCAGCTCAGCCGCAGACGAGATCTCGGGAGAGACGGTCGCGATCAAGATGGTGACGCGCGTATTTGCAAAGACGACGCTGGCGAAACGCGCGTTGCGCGAGCTCACCCTCCTTCGACATTTCAGCAACCACGAGAACATCACAGGCCTCATTGACGTCGATGGAATCGCGGAGAGTTTCAGTGAGATGTGCGAGCTCTATTGTCCAACTTTCCTGAACGTTCATTTCTGATCTATCGCCTACTGTAGGTATCTCTTTATGGAGGTAAGAAGATGTTTTCAACGTACACTTCGTTCAACCTGTATGTGACTCCCGAAACTTCAACATAGCCCATGGAAGGTACGCACTCCCCTCCCCCCTTCCCAAACCAATTGCTTCATTGTGTTCAACCCCCCCATGTACCCCAAAGCGGACTTGCACCAAATCATAAAATCAGGCCAAACCTTGACTAATGAGCACGTCCAATATTTTACGTATCAGATCCTGAGAGGTACAAGGCACGCCACCGGTTCCCTCGTTTCTCGTCACTCATCCTTTTGTTCTCCTTTTGTTCGTCCGTGCCTGGTATCATAGGCATGAAGTATGTGCACTCTGCTTCGGTGATCCATCGAGACCTCAAGCCGGGAAATCTGCTCGTCAACTCAGACTGCGAGCTCAAGATATGTGACTTTGGCTTGAGTCGCGGCTTCAACTCGGCTTCCGAAGACGGCGCGACGCCAATGACAGAATATGTCGCGACGCGCTGGTATCGTGCTCCGGAGATAATGCTCGCCCTCAGGTTATTTTTCATCTCGGTTGTTTTTTTGTCCCCGACGTGACACTTTTGACACTTTCACTCCAGGCGGTATGGCACGGCAAGTATGTAAAAGTCCACACTATGGAGCCAAGTTTTATTCCTTCCCTGTCCTAGTCGATGTTTGGTCAATAGGCTGCATACTTGCCGAACTTCTCCTCGGACGTCCTCTGTTCAAGGGCAAGGAGTGAGCGCGACGACTCTGCAGCACTTGGGCTTGCTCTAATCTTGCCTTTTCACATCTAGCTATGGTGCGCGTTGCTCGATGCTCGCCAGCAGGTTGCTCATTGTTGTTATCAGTGGATCAACTCAACAAAATACTGGAGATACTGGGTACGTCTGTCTCTGCGCATAGGGTCTCGTGATTCTTAATGTAAGCAGGCACTCCCAGCAATGAGATTCTAAAACGCGTGGCCAGTGAAAGGGTAGGTATTCGCTTTTTGCAGATAAGACAGCTGCAGGAGTTGTAACAGGCCCAAGCGTACGTCCGCTCACTGCCCATACGGAAGAAAATATCCTTCAAAAAACACATTCCTCATGCCGATCCTCAAGGTGACATCTTTATCTCCCCGCCTGCCCCAGTTTTAACCCCCTACGCAGCGATTGACCTCCTGGATAAAATGCTCAGCTTCGACCCAACCTCTCGCATTTCCGTCACACAAGCGCTCGCACATCCATGGCTCGCAGCATACCATGACGTGAATGACGAACCCACGTGTCCCCATAAATTCGATCGCTGGCGGGAAATCGAGGCACTTCAGACTGTCGACGAGATCCGCACGGCACTCTGGAAGGAAGTCAACGATTTTCGCCGCGAAGTGCGCGCTGTCGGGGCCGAAGCGGACGAGCAACCTTCTCCGCTCCCCTCTGAGATACCAGCGCGAAGCCTGAGCGTTCCCTCAGAGGCACCGTCGTCACCGAAACGAGAAGAGCTAAGTCCAGTGGTTTCACGATCAAGGCGACAATCCGTGAGTAACAGCCCTGTAACCGAGCGTCGGAATAGCATGGAAGACCGCGCACGCCCGCGCACACGCGATCCCGTCGTTTCTTATGCACGACGAACGAGCGTGTACTCGGCACGTGACCGAGACTCTGTCGTCTTCGCTGCAGAACCGGAAGGCCTCCCCGTGACGATCACGCGTACATCTTCGTTTGCGGGGGATGACGCAGGGTTGCCACCTACCGGAACTGGAGTAAACTCTTTCCCGTTCCCGAGTACTGGCCCACCGGAAGGCTATGTTGTACCGGCACGCCAACGGACGACCAGTGCAGTTGGTGGGCCAGTAGGGGGTGGGTCTCGACTGTTGCGTACGTTGTCGACGGTGTCGATACATGAGAACGTCAACGAGAGCGTGGCGGCTGAAGTTGCCAGGTTAATTCGGGCGAAGGAGACCGCTGCGGATGCTCCGGCGAGCGAGATGCCCAAGGAGATCGGAGGCGGGAGATCTGAGTCGGTAGGGAAGGAGGATAGAAGTTGAAGGTACGAGGTGCCATAGAACATACTGTAAGACCACATCTGCACGGGACTTTTTCTTCAAACAGTGGTATATAGATATAGAGAATTGCAAGGTCGTGATGTGATATCAATACATACATATGAATGGGCTTCGACAAGTGGCATCTCTAAGAATCTCCAAGAATTTCTTTTAAACCTAGGACCAAGTGAGTATACTTGATTTGACGTGGGAAGGTGCAGACATACGCTGTATGATATTGAGGTACGCTGAAGTCGCAGGGCTATCAGGGTACTCGTCCAAAAAGCTCACACCGTAATCCGCGCTCTTTCCTATTCGCGGATCAAGTGGCACAGAACCTAGAAGTTCGACGCCCGTTTCTTTGGCAAGACGGGCAGCTCCGCCAGTCGTGGGCCGGAAAATCTGTGACTCTGTCTTGCAATTCGGGCAGACGAAACCGGCCATGTTCTCGACGAGACCGAGTATGCGCACGCCGACCTTGCGACAAAAATCAATCTCGCGCGCAACGTCCTGGAGCGCGACTTCCTGGGGAGTGGTGATGAGCACGGCGCCGTCGATCCCGCTCTCCTTCAAGAGCTGCACGATGCTGAGGTGCTCGTCGGACGTCCCCGGGGGCGTGTCGATGACGAGGTAGTCGAGCGCGCCCCAGTCTACGTCTTTGAGGAACTGCCCTATCAGGCCGTTCTTCTTTGGCCCCCGCCACATCACCGCGTCTTTCGACGAGGGAAGCATGAAACCGACGGACATGGCACCTAGATTGTCCTGCACGTAGACGGGCGACCAGCCGGCCGCCGAAGTGTGGACCTGCTCGGATGCGATGCCAAGAATGGTGGGGATCGAAGGTCCGCATATGTCGACGTCCATGATTCCGGTCTGGTGACACGGTTCGTCGTTCGTTTCCAGTGCAAAAGATTTAATGAGCGAGGAGAGAAGAGTCGTCGTCGCGAGAAAGAGGGCGTACCTGCACATCCGGATCAGATGCAAATGCCCACCCAAGCTGTGCCGAGAAGGTCGACTTGCCGACGCCTCCCTTGCCTGAGAGGACGAGGATCTTGCGTTTCACCTCTGTCATGCGCTCGCGCACAAACGGCAATGCCGGGTCCGGGCCTTTAGCTGTCCCTGACGCACATACGCCTTGGTTGGGACAACCTTCGCATGCCGCTGACTTGCCCGCGAGCTCCGATTCAGTTCCCTGATCATGAGGAAGTTTATGAGCGCAACAATCGGAGACAGCGCATATAGTTGGACTCTTTACCGGACAGTGCTCTGGTGCATTCTCTGGTACAGATCTCGGGTCTGGGATGGTTGTTAATGGTTGTTGCACGGCCAACATCGTGGTGGTTTATGATATGATTCAGGGATGGATGGAAATTAAATAAATTGACGCGGATTACGGATATCATCACCTATTTTTCGGATCCGTGCCGCGATCACGTGCTGGGATGTTCAATAGACCTAGCGCGTAGCCAATAATTAATTAGGCGATGGTTCAACTCATACTCGCTCGTCTATGAGTGCCCCAGCTGTTGACTATTATAAAGTCCTCGGTCTCCCAAAGGACGCGTCTGCTGATGACGGTGCGTATATTTCCCATTTCTTATCCTCGTTGCTCAAGTTGAACCCGGGACAGTTCGCCGCGCCTATAAGCAAAAGGTGCTGGAGACTCATCCAGATAAGCTTCCGCCCGACTCGACCGAGGAGGAAAGAGAAGCTGCTCGTGAACGATTTAGCAGGGTATGTTGCTCTAAGGTACCTATCCTCCCCTCCTGTGTTAATGGCCTCTAGGTGCATGAAGCCTCTGAGACTTTGGGAGATGCTGAGCGTCGAAGGGTACGCCGCTCGCCTGCCTTTGTTCAAACGTAAATCCGCCTTACATCCCCCATTTAGGAATACGATATCCACTATCGGGAACTTCCAGAACCCAGTCTTAAATCCGCATTCAGCCCTAAATCATCGGCCGTTTCGGTAGTCAGAACGGACTCGGTTTCCACGGTTCGCACTGCAGGATCCCGCCCCGCGACCGTGGTCAGGACTGCTTCTATGGTTTCCGTAACGTCTACTAGATCGTCCACCAAATCACATAGTGATTCGTTCTCTTCTGTATCACAACCAAGTTCTGCGACGAGCACGCAGAGTACCCTCCCCGGAAAGAGCTTGTCTAGGAACAACTCTGTTGTCTCTGCGCTTCAATCCGCTGCCAGGACAAACACAATCTCTTCGTCTCACAGCGCCAATGGCGCACCACCATCCATGTCCAGGAAAAACTCTGCTGCCTCTAAGCCCCAATCAGTTGCTAGAACAAACACGATTTCTTCGTCTCACAGCGCTAATGGTGGACCATCACCCATGGCCAGGGCAAACTCTGTTATCTCTAAGCCTCAATCGGTTGCTAGAACAAACACAATTTCCTCATCTCATAGTGCTAGTGGTGCGCCATCATCCGTGTTTAGGGCAAACTCCTCAGCCAGCGCGCGCCAAGAGCAGGGTACGGTATCACGTTCCAACTCCACTGCCACTGTTCGAAGTGCAGCTGCACCGCCCTCGGTATCCAGAAACGGCACCATCTCGTCCGACCATCAGTCGTCACCGTTATCGAGAGCTGCTTCTAACTCGAGCGATGAGTCACGTGGCCCACGCTCCCTTTCCCGCGCAAATTCGGCAGCTACCATCCGCTCATCCTCCACAACTCCTACCCCGACTCGACCCCAACAACCCGTGTCTAGATCCACTTCCGTTGTGAGCGCTTCGACGCATCTCCCCAAACCTGTCTCTAGATCCAACTCCGTTGTGACCGCCGCTCCCCCAATCAGCATGTCAAGATCGAACTCGACTGCAGCTATTACTGCCATATCTCTTCACGAGACTTCGTCCGTCGTCAGATCTAACACTAGAGCCTCTGCGCTTACCTCAGTTTCCGCACGCTCGAAGGCCACGAGGAATTACTCGGACCGCCTATCGATGCTCACTTTCACCAGCGCGTTCTCTAACCTGCCCTCGCCACCATATTCGCACCCAAAGGATTATGAAGCACTGGTCGACGCTATGCTGCAGGAGTTGTATCGCCTTAACCCGGAGTGGGTAGAGCGTAAGCAGCGACTCCAACAGGTATGTGTTCTTCCGTCCTGCTCCCGACGTTTGCAAATTTTCATCGTCGTCCCGCGATGTAGATCAAAGCGCAGCGCGAGGCCGGAAAGAAGATCGATTATCAGCTCTTGCGTGCTTCGTGGGCGCCGGAGTGAATATGAGTGAATATATCGACGTTGTTCGGTGACGGTTTTTTTTATTTGCTAGGACTTATTATCATGACCCTCAGTCGATAGTTGTATGTACTAACTTTGTTACGCACGTTGATCTCATTTGGCGGCGCGGATTTTGTTTATATTGTTTGTGGAAGCCCCTTGTAGGACTGCTTTGGTTGTTGTCTGCGAATGGGTTCAAGGAACAGGGACATCTGTGCGTGCAGATCGAGTTTTATCCTTGCTTTGTGCCGGCCACGGTAGTAGATAGTCGAAGTAGTTCTAGTTATGAGCAAGCACTGCTCCTGATTGCAAAGCTTATGACCTTGCCATCGCAAGTGTATCTTAATCTGGCGTGAGAGCCACCAATTGGGTAACTACGTGCAACATGGGTCCGAGAAGAATCGGGAGTCAAATGACCACTATAAGAACAAAGGTAGCTGGGGTACAGACACGATACGATTTCTGGGCACTGCCACCGTATGCTTGTGTCATTGGCCTATGACTGCGGTATCGAGTTTGTCATTATAGATGCGAATAGTTGGTACACAGTCAGAAGTTGCGGTCACTGGCCACTGTATACTACTCCTAGCACAGTCATGTATACCCCAATTAATTATGTAGTTTATCGAAACCTTTCTGGCAAGTATTATCGTTTGCGATTACATACCACTGTTAACTAATGGTAATGGACAGTAATAACGATAGTGATGGATTGTTGCTAGCCTACTGAAATTATCAAAGTACGTTCTTCTTGAGCGATGCCGTCGAGAAAGTCCACCAGATATAGGCGAAACGTGTTCACGCCCTGCCCACTACATACACGGAAATGGGAACGCTGGGCTGCATTGAATCCCTTGAAGAAATATTTTTAGTAGACGTAGATGGGACAGACAGATGGGACAGACAGTAGGAGGTGGGCGACATAATTGCTGAAATCGCTGTGCTGCTACACCTGTATCTGGGCTGTCGGATCTGCGCCGTGCTCAACAAGGAGCCGCATAACTTCAACATGTCTGCCCTGCGATGCCCGCTGCAAAGGGGACCACCCATCCTTGTCCTGGGCTGTTGGATCTGCGCCGTGTTCAACAAGGAACTGCGCAACTTTGACATGTCCATGTCCCGATGCCAAATGAAGTGGGGTGGTCGCTTTTTGGGTCTTGACTGTCGGATCTGCACCGTGCCCAACAAGGAACTGCGCAACTTCGACATGTCCGCTTCCCGACGCCAAATGCAAAGGGGACCACCCGTCCTTGTCCTGGACTGTCGGATCTGCGCCGTGCCGAACAAGGAACTGCACAATTTCGACATGTCCGCCTTGCGATGCCCGGTGCAGAGGGGACCACCCATCCTTGTCCTGGGCTGTCGGATCTGTGCCATGCTGAACAAGGAACTTCACAATTTCAACATGACCACCTTGCGATGCCCGCTGCAAAGGGGACCACTCATCCTTGGCTTGAGCCGTTGGATCTGCGCCGTGTTCAACAAGGAATTGCGCAACTTTGACATGTCCATTTCCCGACGCCAAATGAAGTGGGGAGGTCCCTTTTTGGGTCTTAACTGTCGGATCTGCACCGTGCTCAACGAGGAACTGCGCAACTTCGACATGTCCGCTTCCCGACGTCAAATGTAAAGGGGACCACCCATCCTTGTCCCGGACTGTCGGATCTGCGCCGTGCTGAACAAGGAACTGCACAATTTCAACATGTCCGCCTTGCGATGCCCGGTGCAAAGGGGTCCACCCATCCTTGTCCTGGGCTGTCGGATCTGCGCCATGCTGAACAAGGAATTGCACAATTTCAACATGACCGCCTTGCGATGCCCGGTGCAAAGAGGACCACCCATCCTTGTCCTGGGCTGTTGGATCTGCGCCGTGCTGAACAAGGAACTGCATAATTCCAACATGTCCGGCTTGCGATGCCCGGTGTAAAGGGGACCACCCATCCTTGTCCTGGGCTGTTGGATCTGCGCCGTGCTCAACAAGGAACTTCACAATTTCAACATGACCACCTTGCGATGCCCGCTGCAAAGGGGACCACTCATCCTTGGCTTGAGCTGTTGGATCTGCGCCGTGTTCAACAAGGAACTGCGCAACTTTGACATGTCCATTTCCCGACGCTAAATGAAGTGGGGAGGTCCCTTTTTGGGTCTTGACTGTCGGATCTGCACCGTGCTCAACGAGGAACTGCGCAACTTCGACATGTCCGCTTCCCGACGCCAAATGCAAAGGGGACCACCCATCCTTGTCCTGGATTGTCGGATCTGCGCCGTGTTCAACAAGGAACTGCACAACTTTGATGTGTCCGTCTCCCGACGCCGAATGAAGTGGGGTGGTCTCATTTTGGCTTTTGACTGTCGGATCTGCGCCGTGCTCAACAAGAAACTGCACAACTTTGATGTGCCCATCTCCCGACGCCAAATAAAGTGGGGTGGTCTCTTGTTGGTTTTTGACTGTCGGATCTGCGCCGTGCTGAACAAGGAACTGCACAATTTCAACATGTCCGCCTTGCGATGCCCGGTGCAAAGAGGACCACCCATCCTTGTCCTGGGCTGTCGGATCTGCGCCGTGCTGAACAAGGAACTTCACAATTTCAACATGGCCACCTTGCGATGCCCGCTGCAAAGGGGACCACTCATCCTTGGCTTGAGCTGTTGGATCTGCGCCGTGTTCAACAAGGAACTGCGCAACTTCGACATGTCCATTTCCCGACGCCAAATGAAGTGGGGAGGTCCCTTTTTGGGTCTTGACTGTCGGATCTGCACCGTGCTCAACGAGGAACTGCGCAACGTCGACATGTCCGCTTCCCGACGCCAAATGCAAAGGGGACCACCCATCCTTGTCCTGGACTGTCGGATCTGCGCCGTGCTGAACAAGGAATTGCACAATTTCAACATGACCGCCTTGCGATGCCCGGTGCAAAGAGGACCACCCATCCTTGTCCTGGGCTGTTGGATCTGCGCCGTGCTGAACAAGGAACTGCATAATTCCAACATGTCCGGCTTGCGATGCCCGGTGCAAAGGGGACCACCCATCCTTGTCCTGGGCTGTTGGATCTGCGCCGTGCTGAACAAGGAACTGCATAATTCCAACATGTCCGGCTTGCGATGCCCGGTGTAAAGGGGACCACCCATCCTTGTCCTGGGCTGTTGGATCTGCGCCGTGCTCAACAAGGAATTGCACAATTTCAACGTGTCCGGCTTGCGATGCCCGCTGCAAAGGGGACCACTCATCCTTGGCTTGAGCTGTTGGACCTGCGCCGTGTTCAACAAGGAACTGCGCAACTTTGACATGTCCATTTCCCGACGCTAAATGAAGTGGGGAGGTCCCTTTTTGGGTCTTGACTGTCGGATCTGCACCGTGCTCAACGAGGAACTGCGCAACTTCGACATGTCCGCTTCCCGACGCCAAATGCAAAGGGGACCACCCATCCTTGTCCTGGATTGTCGGATCTGCGCCGTGTTCAACAAGGAACTGCACAACTTTGACGTGTCCATTTCCTGACGCCAAATGAAGTGGGGTGGTCTCTTTTTGGTTTTTGACTGTCGGATCTGCGCCATGCTGAACAAGGAACCGCACAATTTCGACATGACCGCCTTGCGATGCCCGGTGCAAAGGGGCCCACCCATCCTTGTCCTGAGCTGTTGGATCTGTGCCGTGCTGAACAAGGAACTGCACAATTTCAACATGTCCGGCTTGCGATGCCCGGTGCATAGGGGACCACCCATCCTTGTCCTGGGCTGTTGGATCTACGCCGTGCTCAACAAGGAACTTCACAATTTCAACATGACCACCTTGCGATGCCCGCTGCAAAGGGGACCACTCATCCTTGGCTTGAGCTGTTGGATCTGCGCCGTGTTCAACAAGGAACTGCGCAACTTTGACATGTCCATTTCCCGACGCCAAATGAAGTGGGGAGGTCCCTTTTTGGGTCTTGACTGTCGGATCTGCACCGTGCTCAACGAGGAACTGCGCAACGTCGACATGTCCGCTTCCCGACGCCAAATGCAAAGGGGACCACCCATCCTTGTCCTGGACTGTCGGATCTGCGCCGTGCTGAACAAGGAACTGCACAGTTTCAACATGACCGCCTTGCGATGCCCGGTGCAAAGGGGGCCACCCATCCTTGGCTTGGGCTGTTGGATCTGCGCCGTGCTCAACAAGGAACTGCACAACTTTAACGTGTCCATTTCCCGACGCCAAATGAAGTGGGGTAGTCTCTTTTTGGTTTTTGACTGTCGGGTCTGCGCCGTGCTCAACAAGGAACTGCGCAAGGTCGACATGTCCGTTTCCCGATGCCAAATGCAAAGGGGACCACCCATCCTTGGCTCGGGCTGTCGGATCTGCACCGTGCTCAACAAGGAATCGTGCAATTTCAACATGTCCGTTTTGCGACACTAAATGCAAAGGGGTCCGCCTATCCTCGTCCTGGGCTATCGGATCTGCACCATGCGCAAGAAGAAGCTCCGCGATTTCTACATGTCCATTACGCGATGCCAAATGATTCCACCCGCTCTTGTAACCAGCTATTACATCTGCCTCTGGCTTTGGATCGGAGCGTAGGGGCCCTGTATATCTATGGTGCAACGGCACGTCCAACAAAGTGCCGCCTTGAGCCGTCGCATGCATTCCACGTTCAAGAAGGTCGCGGGTGACTTGAACGCTTGCCTCTTGGGAAAACAAATAAGATAGGAGGTCGATTTCTAAGGTTCCATGCAACTGTGCCAGCCTATTCTCAACGCCATTGTCGGCTCTCGGATCTGCACCACTGTGAGGGGTGTGTGGATCTTCTATGTCTCGAGGTTGTAACGCCAGATGGAGTGGCGTCGACCCGGCCTTATCTCGGGCTGTTGGAGATGCACCGTGCTCCAGAAGGGCGCGCACGACTTGCAAATGTCCTTCTCCCGACGCCACATGTAACGGAGTCCGGTCATCATCGTTTTGAGCTGTCACATCCGCATCGCCTTCCAAAAGTACGCGAGCGACCCCCTCATATCCCCTGAACGATGCAATATGCAGGGGAGTCGAGTTGTCGAAGCCCCGAGAGTTCACGTCGTGTGGGTTGTCAACAACCAGCACCTTTACAAAGGCGTGTAAGCCGCAAATGGCAGCATAATGCAGGGGGATTCCGCTGGGTGGTAAAGGATTTTCGCCTCGTTTGAATAGCTTCCAGGAGGGCAGTTCTGTGTTGTGTAGTGAGACCCAGACGGCGAGATGCGGCTTGCTCGAATCAAGCAGGGTATTCATGCCATCTTCTACATTTTGTGACACGCCCTCGAACCGGGCATGGTCGAACCAGTGCAGGGCAGCATATGGAGCGAGAGGAAATTTCTGGAGGGCATTTTTGGCGAGGTTTTCATCAAGATGAAGGAGGATTCCGAGGCAGGCGTTTGCAACAAGGGTATGAGCAGGGGTCATGGATACATGATAGCGGGAAATCTCCTGTTTTGCTTCGGCAAGGCGTGGAGAGGTCAAGAATTCCTTGACAGAAAAATGGGAAAATTGGATAATTTGGGAACCTCCGATATCGACGACGGCGAGAAAACTGGGGCAAGTAGACTGTACCGCGTTGATTGGATCTTCTAGTCGCCATCCTTCGTTGAATATTGGGGTTGGCCCTGCGCTGAAATCGAATGCAAGGAACTCCGCCAATTCTTCGACACGGAGAGGGCGGGAAGCCACAGCGACAGATTGAAACAATCGGTGGGCAAGCTCCCAGTCCGCCTTATTGATCTCTCGCAAAGTACGCTCATACGTCTCATCGAGAGTCTCCGGTAATTCGGCCAGAGCATGCCGGATACGTCCTGGGTGGCAGCCGCGAAGATAGAGCACCTGGCAATACACCCACCGGAACCTACGTTACAGTTATCAGCGAGGTTCTCCAAGGAGTTAGCCATTAATGACTTACATTCCGTCAGCGTTATTTGTGAGAACGTCAATCACCATCCGCTTGTCCTGCGCTGTCCACCTTCGGTTCCTTGGGTCCTTCTTAACGACCGACTTGATATAGTTCTCTATGTCTTCCATTTGTCCCCTTTCATCCTGTAGAGAAATTGTCCGGAACGTCAAAGGTCCGAGAACAACCTTGATATCGACCTCAGGCCGGCTTGTGACGCATATGCGAAGATTCGCAAGTCGCAAGTCGATAAGCTTCTCCACAAGTTCCAGGGCCTTCTCACGGTGAGACGGCATAGGGGATGTGTTCGAGCATTCGTCCAACGCATCCACAATCAAGAAAATCGGGGCTTGTCCTGGAAGTTCCAGTATTTCCTCCAAACAACGGCCAAGTGCATCGTCGCTAGGAGTTTGTGCACCAGAGCGGTGTGTTGAATAGAACTTGGAAAGGATATCGTAGTAGGCGTCGGACTGGTCACAAAATTGTAATAAGACAGAAGAGAGCAGCCCACGCAGATCTCTTTTTTGATCTTCCCTGAAATCGTGGTAGAAGAATGCTAGGGACGCGAGCCCACATTTCCTCATGGTATCGATATTCTCTATGACTGTGGAGCTAGCCGGAATCATGAGTTCTTGAGACAATGCATTGAAAGGTTAACGTACCAAAGAACACTTTTCCCTGCTCCGGCTAAGACAGAGGGAGACCATCAGCATCGGCGAAGATGTAGTGCAGGGCAACGACTGACGTTTCCCGTGTATCCAGAGGAGAGAACTTGGCCCGGATGATTTCCATTCCGAGAATACATCCCCCTGAATGAACCAGGTCGCTGTCCCTTCATGGCGCGAATCGCGGGCGATGTTGTGATTTTTCCAAGGATCGGGAGGGGAGAGCCAATTTCGAATATCTTGCAATAATTTATCACCTGGCAGGCAATCTCAACATCTTCAGGTAGCCATGGTAACATCAACATATCACCAACGTTTCGATTTCTCCATTCCGCTCGCCATTTCATGTAGGATTTCTAACGCTCGGTCAGGTATAGAAGTAGTTCGCTGTTGCCAACAAAACGTACCAAGAGCATTCTGGACAGCATCACCAGATGCTTTGCCATCTAGTGGGAAGAATGCTCAATAGCCGGTGAGACAAGTACAGTAAGTTTGCTTACTCATGTCTTGGATAAGACCGTAGACAACTTTAAGAATCTCCGCTGCAGTCGTTCGAGCCTCGTCAAGGGTGAGACGATCTAGCCTCTGCAGGACTGCTTGGGTATGCTTGTCTCCTGCAAAAATCCCTTGTACGATTTCCTCTACGTTGAGCTGAATTATATAATATGTCGGCAAGAACGGACTCACTCGATCGTCCCTGCTTGAGCTCATTTGTGGACAATGCAAGGGCGGAGAGGAGCTCAACCATTATTTTGACTGCTAGCTCGTCCATGGCAGGTGTTTGAGGGACTTGCGTATATATCTCGAGAAGTTTGAGAAAATGTTCAATCGCCTCAAGCAAGTCGACGAGTGCGTCGTAGCTGTCGACCATTCCCCTGGCCGCCTGGTGCACTCGGGTGTCAGAACGAATATGCCACGGAGGATCTTAAGAAAGGCATACAGCGAGTAGGACACCAAGGCCGGTGTATAATGCCTTCGCAGGTGTAAATGCCTGTAGAATAATATCAGAGACATGGAAGACCGCCATCAGCGCCTTGTGACGTACCAGGCCTATACCATCACCGAGGGCAGCGGTGGCCGAAAGCTCATATAGGAACGATACTGCACTTCGGATCGATTTCATTATCCTATCGATTCCTCGAAATTGACCCAAGGTTCTCGCCTGATCTTGAAGAAGGGTAGAGATCGAGTCGACGGAATGGCAATTCTCGAGTTTCTGAGTGAATGGGTGCTCCACCAATGATATTTTTGTCTTTATTTCGTAATCCTCGAGAGCCAACTCGAAAAGCGTCCGGAAACGAGATGACACTGGCTGGTCAGTCATGCTAAAATGTGAGGGAAAACCGTGGTCTTAAGAAGGGAAGTTGGGTGGCTGTGAAGAAATGTTAGGGAGATTGCGGGACAGGTTTTCCGTAAAGCCTCGCAGTGTTATATAATATGTGGACGCAAAGGGCGGAGGACACCGTGGCACGGTTGGGTTAGGTTTTGGACAGTCATTCCGGGCGCTCGTTGGCCTCGTCGATTTCGACCTGCATATGGCCTGCATGCCTGATGACACAACAATCGGCTTGCCTGGGCGACATGTTCCAAAACCGAGACTTGGGGGTTCAACATCTACTACCGTAGTAACTCATACGACCGATAACGACGCTTCGTTGAACATATGACTACAGCCTGAGACTGACCGCGGTCTGGATTCTCTTCCCAATCAAGAGACGCCCGCTGTAGGACTTCCGGCCGCTAAATCGCAATAATAGGGTCAGCATATGATCCGCCTGATGCAAACCGCCTGACCGTAGTCGAGCAGGGCAGTAGGCCAGGACACCGGACGCGAAGATCAAAGGAACACATTCCAGACCGACAAAGCCCTTCCCCTTCCCTCACCGTGTTGGAACAGGCCTGAGCTTGGCTGCCAACAACCTCTCAGCCTCACAATGTTCGTGAGTGAATCAGGATGAGTTTGACAGACACCCAAGTACCCAAAGGGCCAAAGCCATCGTCCTCCGTCTGTATCACGACGCTGCTGCGATCTGCTTTGATGAGAGAACACGGGCCAGCAATATCCTTCACGGTGCTACAATAGACCAATTCTAGTGACATTCGAAATTTTATCATCCAAACTCTAACACTGGCGAGATAGCCTGATGAACAACGCAACATCAACGATGATCATTACTTCCTTGCGACAAGGGACAACGATCCTTCCTTTCATCTAATCAAAGCTCCCCCTCTTCCGTGCTCACCCAATGAGAATCCCACCCAATTACTATACAAGGACTAGCAGAAGCACCCATCCATACCAAAGCTCCCGTTCCGGGCATGAGTTAAAGTAAAGCCTATACGTCTCTGGAGAGTTTAGGTGGTCAAGCAGGGAGTAAACAAGCAGAAGCAACCGTGCGACAGGTTCTAGGACAGGAAAGGAGTCGTAGGGCGATAATGGAAGGCTTCGGAATCGAACTTTACCCATCCGACGAGTTCGAGCGACTGCTCCGCGGAGTAACCACCGTCACAAAGCGAGAACCAGCGATGCGGTTACTAGTAGCACAGGTGGATTCAGAGATTTCTATAACTATGTGCACATTGGATATTGCTCTCGCACCGACAGTGAATATAGAGGAACCAGTAGATTGAAGGAACAAATAGAGGAGGTAGTAGTCAAAAGGAACGAGAGGGATCGGGACATAGAAAAGATCCGGGCGAGACGATAATGATCGCTCGAATACCAAAGGATAACGATACATCAACAAGAGTGTGGGGTTATGTCTGCGAAGATGTCAGGATAGCCCTGACATAGCGGGCGAAGATATGGTTCCAACGAAAGGGTAGAACTCAGGATTTTGAGGAGGGTGTGAGTGAGTGTCGTATCATACCGAGGCGAACAGCGAAGCTCCCCAGCCGGAGGAAATGATGGCTTGTGAGATGGCCGATAAGTTGGTAATCTTCGAAGGCGTTCCGACACGCCCGGACAGAGCTGCGCAACAGGGATTAGGACGGCTGGACGAACGCACGGCGAACGAGGCAAGCGACAATCACGAGTTTATCTATAAGAAACTGTCGTTACGCACAAGTGTTGTACATCCAAGAGAGGACAAGTCATTTCAAAGAGGGAGCCTCACCTGAGACGGCTCTCCCACCATATGAGCACCAAACACCGCATGACATGGTACGTGTCGATAACGGCATGACGGGTTTCAGTCGTCATCGCAACGCCAGAAACAACTCCGCACCGTACGTGGTAGATGGTCAGACCATCATCGGCTTGATGACCTCCATGGGATTTCCTTCTGAGCTCCTCCGAAAACTCTTCAGTTTGTATGAATTGAAATTTCAGCGGCATCGATGCGTAGAAAGGTGGTAATGCTTCCATGGTGCTCATACTCAATTGCTACTTCGGTCTCAAATCATGGCGCAACCCTAGCAGGACGCTAGGTTCGAGTGTCACGACAAATTTGGCTTGCCGCTAGGCATTAAAGGCGAGCGGAACAACATCGGGCAGCTCAGCGAGTCAGTGCCAGCAGGGCCTGGTCTTCCGCGCAGGGCTCCTCGATCGAGCCATGGTTGAAGCCCTGGGCAACGTTAGACAGCAGCTACTAGGCGTCGAGGCCTATCGCACTGAGCGTCTCGGATCGCGCAGGAATACGGCTGGTGGAAAGAGGGCGCCTTGGGAGTTTCGACTCGGAATGGGAGAGGGAGGCGACTCGGAGTGGCATGGACGTCCTCCATGGCGGCCTGTTGCCGGGGCTTGTCGCCACTGCTTCCGACCACATGGCGACAGGGAATTAATCGGAGGCACAGGTAGAATCATCAATGGTACTGTAGCAGCCCGCTCGCCGTGCGATTCGCCTTTGTGGCCGATTGCAAACATCGACGGTCCGAACGAAGCCCTGTGGAAACGATCACGTGTCACATGTTGCGCTTTCAAGTTCAAGCTTCGTCGAGCTTCATCGATTCATCGATTCATCATGCATCAGTCGGTACTACGGTGCTCCACTCCGTCCTAAAGGCAGGCGGAAGCTAAGCGAAATGAAGAAAGTGCATACTATCATATAAGGTGATCGGCACACGTGAAATCTTCTACAGCCTGAGGATACCCTACTGCCAGCTCTCGAAATAAACCAGAAATCTATCGCAATGCCATTGAAATGGCTGTCAACTTGGGATCGAGATAACCGTCATGATAGACACCGAGATGACCTGGACACTCAAACTTTCGGAGACGCGGCGAATTGGGCATCGCACCTCATATGGCGCTCAGGACGCTGTGGGAGCGGCTCGAGCCCCCCAAAGCCTCACTCACACGAGACCCGGGCCCGCCTTCCCCCCGCAAAACGCATACTCGACTGCGGCACGGGTGGCCTCCTCTCAACTGAAGTGCCAGCTCCGTCGGACGAAACGCGGACCAGTTTTGCGAAGCTCCTCAGTGTTGTATGTCATCGCCACGGCCTCCGAGCAGGACCTTTCAGCTTCGTGCGTTCCGTCGCTGCGGACGACCTCATCAAAAAGTATCGGGACATCGGTGGTGGCGTTGAATTTGAAGCAGATCCGAGGCGTCGCCCGGAAGCCCATTCGAGAATGCAGTCGGCTGTGCGAACAAAAGCGCCAGCACGTCGCCCCGAGATCGCTACTTCCTTTCATAGCAGTGAGGAGGAACCGACGGCGTGCTTCACATTCAGGCACGTATTTCCTTATGGATGGAGCCCCGAATTCCGCCGAGCATCGTCTTTGTCCGCGTTGGGGCGTACGTCCCGTCCTATCGGAAGAGTCCCATGCGGTTCACCCCTTCATCCCATCCCATCCATCTCATCTTGAACTGCTGACGGATTACTGGGAGCTGTATCGCAATTTGTGGCTTTGACAATATCACCCGCGTGACCAAGTCACGGAAGATTAAATAATCCAGATGCAAGAATACCTTTTTCTGAGAATATGGGGCCTGTAGGGCTTGAAGTGTGGCGTATAAGCAACATAACAATTAGCTTTGGGGGATATTAGACGAGTAAATGGCATTGCAGCACAGAAGAGGAAATACAAGGGAAAGAGAAGGGAAGAAGTGAGGAGAGGAGATGCATTAAATTTCAGGCCATGAGGGAGAAACAGACATGAAATGTAAGACCAAAAAAAAGTAATGGCCAGGTTCTGGAGGAGATATTTCATTACCATAGCTGCTGAACTCACCTAGCATAAAACTCGATCTCTATTCCTATCTGACCAGAGCTAGTTGATGATATCCCGGCGTACTACCACCAATAGATCCTTTCTGTCGAGCCTGAGGACGCTCGAATTGGTGATGTTTACAAGCATTGTATCCTCCTGCGAGTTATGGCTAAGACGTGGATCCTGCTAGGAAGGATGGGTCTTGAGGGACCAAGCACCCGCGCAACTTGAGTCTCCAACTGGCTCCTTCCACCACCGTGACTACGACGGCGAAGATAAGGTCGACAACCCTCCTCAAGTGACTCAGGAAATACAGTCCGGAGGAGGTCCAACCTAGACACACATCGCATGAACAGTCATTAGCCCACCGCTGACACCATAGGCTACCCGACTAGAAACTGTCGAGCAAGCCAAACCCAATCGTGAGGATCTCGTGGGGCATCGGCTACAGACCGACTCTCCTGTGCTCCGCGGCCTTGTGGTTAAACTCGTGCCGCATGGTGCGAGCGCAGAGAGCCCTTTGATACATCCCATGACGCGGTCAGTATGCCACATAAGAGTCGGCCCGCGATACAACTCGGTGTTTCGTTCCTTGATAGAGGTGCTCCATGCTGTTGCATCATGAACGAGCGCTTATTTTGTCGAGGGATGAACAACGGTGCCACGGGATGATGGTTACTGTATGTGTACACCTGGAGCCGATGTATGTGAAGTCCTCCGCAGGAGTCAGGAGTAACCACGCGAATAGGAAGCGAAAGAAGAATATGCGCCTGAAACGTTACTGAGCGTGAGTTAGTCATGAGGACCCAGTCTCCTTACCTGAATGCCCATGTTGTGGTACTGATTTGTAGAGCTGAGACTGGTACTAGCGTTGCGCGTTGAGCGTTGATATATTCAAGTTACCGTGCGCGCACGTGATCACATAGCTCAGGTCGACGCGGGTCATTCCGAGTCATGGCTTTTAACACTATAAAAGAAAAAGCTACTGACTTTCAGTACCTAAAACGCATGAAAATCGATGAAATTCAGGAGTATATCATATTAAAATCATATTAAACTCAATGAATCTGCACCCAGTCAGTAGTCATATGAAATCTTTGCGACTTTTTTTCAGTATGCTAACAACTGAAATTAATGTGATTCTGCACCATTCAGTATGTCAAACTACTGAAATTCAGTTGCTTTTTCTTTTATAGTGTAACTGTACAGTTGGGCGCGTTTGTTGTGTACAATTTACCAGTACAATATCTACACCCCTCTCGGATATATGGGGTCGGAGTGCATCCCTTTTACAGCGACATCGATAACGGGCACAAGGCCCTTCATCTTGCGCACAGCGCACAGAATGTGGTGTGTCCAGAGGGCCTGGGCTGTTCATGTCCATAATAGCGATGGTGGCCGTAAGTCTCTATCGCAGTTGTCCTTCAAGCTTCAAGAGTTACGCCAAGCCAGGTAGACAGGATTAGTGGCAGTAGTCATAGAACGGCATATACAGGTCTGCTTCGAAATGATCGCGAGGGGTTTCTCACTCATCACTCTATTGGTTTGGTGCACCCGAAAGATTGGGTGTAATATTTGGGCGTTGAGCCGTATGATACATGAGAAATCTATCATTCTTGAGTAGTCACAAATATGCAATCACACAGCAGCGAGACGTATCGATCCTCCAAAATATGGCTAGGCATCTTACTACGCGTACAGGTCATCGTCCTGCGTCTCATCGTTAAAGGTGACGTTGCCCCTGCCCGGTGCGGTGCCAGAGTTGCCACTTGATGGCCCTCCCTCTGGGAATTTGAAGGACGTGCCGAAGGACCTTGACTGCTGTAGGTTCTGCAGGGAGGTACTCAGTCAATATAAAGCAAACGAAGAGGAAAAACATATATCACACCTGTGCGAACATCTCATATCGCCGGATGTCACTGTCTGAGACTGAACGACGCGCATACTTCATTGCCTCCTCGAAGTGTTCCCTCGTAATGTGGGCGACGGGATCTTCCTCCTCCTCATCTTCCTCCATCATGCCATTATCTTCGGCAGCCCTCCGCTCGCGCTCCCTACGGATATCGGCTTCGATGCTTTCGCGGATGGCCAACTTGGCCGCACGCTGACAAATCTCAGTCAGATCGGCACCGGAGAAACCGTGCGTCTGTTTTGCCAGGAAGGAGAGGTCAACGTCGGGTGAAACAGGGGACTTTCGAAGCGCTGCGTTCAGGATAGATAACCGCGACAGCTCGTCGGGCAGAGGGATGTAGATGAGTTGATCCAGACGTCCCGGACGGAGGAGCGCAGGGTCAATTTGGTCGGGACGATTCGTCGCGCCGATGATGAAAACGTTCTTCTTTGCGTTCATGCCATCCATTTCCGTAAGAATCTGGTTAAGCACTCGATCTCCGGCACCCCCTGCATCGCCGGATGAACCACCACGAGCTTTCGCGATTGAGTCAAGCTCATCAAAGAACATGACGCAGGGTGCCGCCGCGCGCGCCTTATCGAAGACGTCACGAACGTTCGCTTCGGATTCACCGAACCACATAGTAAGCAATTCCGGTCCCTGAGGTAAGTGTCAACCATGCTCTACTAAGATAGGGAATCAAGGTCCAACCTTAATGGAAATAAAGTTCGCCTGGGTTTCACATGCGATTGCCTTGGCAAGCATGGTCTTACCAGTACCAGGAGGACCATAAAATAGTACGCCCTTTGACGGCTGCATACCGTATTTCAGGAATTTGTCCGGATGCTCGACCGGGTACTGCACGGTCTCTTGCAGCTCCTGCTTGACCTTCTCGAGGCCACCAATATCCTTCCACGAGACCTGGGGGATCTCGACGACTGTCTCGCGAAGGGCCGAGGGATTGGACGCGCCAAGTGCGAAGCGGAAATTATCCATCGTGACCCCGAGCGAGTCAAGCACCTCAGCGTCAATCGTGTCCTCGTCTAAGTCGATCATATCCATCTTCTCGCGGATTTGTTGCATAGCAGCTTCGGAGCACAGAGAAGCAATATCAGAACCGACGTAACCGTGGGTGTCAGCAGCGATCTATATAAGCGGCATTAACAAAGTGTCACATTCCAACGTGTCGGGACAGTACCCGTTCGAGGTCGACATCATCACCCAGCTTCATGTTCTTCGTATGGATGCGAAGAATCTCGAGACGACCGATTGGGTCAGGGATGCCAATGTCAACTTCGCGATCGAAGCGACCAAAGCGACGAAGGGCTGGATCGATGGAATTCGGTCGGTTGGTGGCTGCCATGACCACGACATTTGAGCGAGCTTTGAGACCATCCATCAGAGTCAACAATTGTGACACGACACGACGTTCGACCTCGCCGTTTGTCTAACAATAAGTGAGCGACGGGAGGAAAGAAAGTATGAATGAGCCCAACCTTTTCACGTTTTGGCGCAATGGAATCAATCTCGTCGATAAAGATGATAGCAGGAGAGTTTTTCTCGGCCTCCTCGAAAGCTTTGCGAAGATTACTTTCAGATTCACCAGCCATCTTTGACATGATTTCGGGACCGTTGATGAGGAAAAAGAAAGCGCCGGTTTCGTTGGCCACAGCACGGGCCATTAGGGTTTTTCCGGTACCAGGAGGACCGTACATAAGAATACCACGAGGAGGCTTGATACCGATAGCCTTGAAGAGTTGTGGATGACGGAGGGGAAGTTCAACCAATTCGCGAATCTGGGCCATCTGCTTCCGCACACCACCAATATCATCGTAACCGACTTCATTAAGGTTAGACTCCTCGTCCTCACGCTTGACGGGGTCACCCTCTGATTGACGTGAGCCATGTGGGGCATGTGGGCATAGAAAATTACTCACCCGTGAAGATGACGGTGTCTTGTGCAACTATACAAAACTCTGCCGGGTCTGTCTCCATAACTTTGAACTCGACTGTTCGCATGCCTCCACGGACAAGGAAAGTGTCGCCCTTGCGAACGGGCCGATATGCTAAACGAAGAGATGTTCAGAAATACGACCAGGCTAGTAAGTGGCACGAATGCTTGCCCTCAAGGAAATAAGGCTTGATGTATACGTCGAAAATATTGCCGCTCAAACCCTCGATAGAATCATCGAAGGGAAGAATGTGCACGCGCTTTCCATATTTGATGTCAAGGCACTGGTGAACGTTGACAAGATCGCCGAGCTTGACGCGAAGGTTGTTACGTGCGACCTTGTTTACTTGTATACGACCTTCCTCGACATCGTCGGAGCTCAGACAGATAAGGACAGTATCCCGCCGCTTCTTTCCGCTGAAGAAATGTCAGGCTCGGGTCGAAAATGTCGGAAAGCAAGCGACGAACCGAACAATGATAGTATCCCCGCGGAAGAGTCCAAGCGTCTCCATCGTATCAGGGTTGAGCGTGGCGACTAGGAGCAACAAGTTGGCAAGTACAACAATGTATGTGCAAGAAAAACATGCCTGAATTATCATCAGAGGTAGCCTCATCGACAATTAAACGATTGGGCCTAAGGACGCGACGTTAGAAGAAACGCGTGGTGAGAAGACCACCCTCACGATTTCTTTGGTCGTAATATAGCGGTAGAAATATCGTTTGGGCCAGGGCCGGGAGGGTCACCGCTTGGATTAGCCATAGTGTATGAGACAGCGAGTTAAGATTGAGAAAGTAAAAGGGGGAGAGATGTGGACCGAGTGGATTATAGTCACAACAGAGGGACGCGCGGCCTAGGATCAGACACGATTTCTGACCGTGAGAATTAACGACTCGCACATTCTCGATGGTTCTAATTACAATTAATGCGGTGCGGCGAGTGCCATTGCCTGATTGGTAGTTACCGTAGCTACATTTCTTCGTCTTCAAACGGGTCTACCACTGGGTAATCTCCCACTCTGACCTTGTCCGGTCGCACGAATACACCAAACTTCGGAGGGCACGTAAAATATCGTTTCCCCTCAACGGACCCGTCATTCTTCCCCATCGGTTCGTCGTATTCGATCCCAACCCATATGCCTCCAGTACTTCCAAATTCTGTCGGTCCAACGTAGCGCACGGTACCGCGCTTGTGGAGACCTGGCTCGGTAGATTCGACCTCACATCGAGAGCCAATCGGGATGTCGACGCCCACGGTTGGAGTGGGCGTCGACTCGGTCTTCTCAGCGAAGCGGCCCACCTTGTGACGTTGTTTGTAGGCGAGGACCGAGTCTGCGTGATTCATCATTACCAAGACGTGGAGGGGTCCGATTTGATGACACACCTTGGCGAAGCGCGTACTCCTCGTCCGTCAGCTCAAATTTTTCGACCCCGGTGAGATCCGTTAGCTGGCCCGTTAAGGTCGTTGATGGGTTGGTATCCACCACCTGAAGGAGAGATAAGATATCAGATCAGCCCATTGGGTATTAATATTCGCAGCTCTCTCACCTTGAGTAGTTGGAAATCCGCAGGACTATAGAAGCCTAGTGGCCGCTGATCGTCATCGAGTACTCTCACAGGCTGCGAATCCGCATCGTTGTTATAGATGGCCAACTGCTGGTTTTCAACAGGGATGCCAGTGATGAGTTGGAGTTTTTCCTGCGAGAAAAGGTGTGAGATCATGTGATATGTCGATGAGATAGACAGACCTTAAGATGGGAGATGGGGAGTTGAAGATCGTAACGACGCTCTGAGTAAGTGTCGAGAGACTTGACGAACAAGGTGACGAGACCTGACATCGTTGATGAGTCTATAATAAGCGCGCAACCGTCTCGAATGATGCGTGCGTGACGTCATGCACACACCGCGGTCGCTGTAATGTGCTAACAGTAGCAGCAGCTAGCACACTTCGTGGTCGTGGTGATTGATCCGCAGATAGAGAAAAAGGGGTGATTTTTTTTTAGAGTGTGATCGGCTAGCCTGCCCCCAAACCTTCATTCAGACACAGACAAAAACCCCACAAGGTTTTCCGAACAAGGTACGACGAAAAAAAGCAGACGATTCAAACATTACAAGTCATAGTTACTGTATAGAGACCCTTGAGGTGGCGTAGAAATTTCAGATTGATGGTAATCGGGACGTAACGCCCGAGAACCAAATTGGTATCCGTGTCTGTGATTTTCCACTACAGTACAGCCGGGGGTCAGAAATCACACTGCCGGACACACGCGTTGGGGACGAATCCCAACACCTTCCCTATCGTCCACCCACAAGTCTACCTCAACCCGCAACCATGATAAAGCGCCGAGATTTTACCAGTCCTAGTCGCACCCTCTCAGCTTCCTCGCTTAAAGATCGCCTCTCAAAGCTATCCGTCACGCCCTTGCGGCCCGTTGCCGCCCTTCAAGCGCGTGTCGAGTACGTCCATTCAATCTTGTCAAATTTGGTTCCCAAGCTCTTTCCACGCCAAATACTTATTTCCCCTCCATGCCTACAGCTTCGTCCCAGCAAGCATTCCTCGGGTCCGTCGCCTCCAGACAATCTCGGTTGCGCTATGGACCAACATGATCCCCATTTGCGTCTTCCTGACCCTCTTCCTCCTGTACGTCCCATTCTCTACCCGGATGACGACAACTCACGGGCGCTGACATATAGTTCGTACCCACCCCTATGGCCATTCATGCTCCTGTACTTCATCTGGATTCGATTCGACCCGGCACCTGAGAGAGGAGGGCGCATGTCGCCTTGGCTGCGAAGCATTCGCTTCTGGAAGTTCTTCGCAGAGTACTACCCGGCATCGTATGTTCACTTCATCCGTCTTGCTATACCTTGAGCCCTGAGCCATCTCTCCTCAACAAGGTATAAGAAGGCAGGTGTCATATTAACATCTACATTCATACCGTTTTGTTTACGGCTTGCAGGAGTGCGATCTACCGGCGGATAGACCTTATTTGTTTGGGTATCACCCCCATGGTAAGGCTTCTGTCCTGCAATGCAGGTATCCTCTCACCGAACGTTGGATTCTTCCTCAGGTATCATCAGCATGTAGGCTTACCCCAAATCCCCCACCCCAAACCCGACCATGCTAAACCCTAAATCCACAGGGGCGCCATGTGCAATTTTGCCAACGATTCCACTGGGTTCTCCCGAGGTTTCCCGGGCGTGCGCCCACACCTCCTTACCCTCAACTCCAACTTTTCTATCCCGTTTTACCGCGAGATTCTTTTGCTGTTGGGCGTGTGTTCCGTTTCGAAGCGTTCGTGCGAGAGAATCCTGCGCAAGGGAAATGGCTCCGCGATCACGATCGTCGTGGGTGGCGCAGCGGAGAGTCTGAGCGCACACCCGGGAACGGCCGATTTGACGCTCCGAAAGAGGTGCGTGGTTTATGTTCAGCGCGGTTTGATGCGGGGTTCAGACCGGTGGATGTGTCGCCAGATTGGGGTTCATCAAACTCGCGATCCGGGAGGGGTATGTCCTATAATCTGCTGTGTACCGGCCATGCGTTGATGCCACGCCTGCTGCATAGCGCGGACCTTGTCCCGGTATTCTCATTCGGGGAGAACGACGTGTGTCTTACCGCCCATTTTCGCCTGCGCTTACGCCTTACACGGTGACGATGCATCAGATCTACGAACAAATGCCAAACGAAAAGGGCACGACGTTGTTCAAGATCCAGAAGAAGTTCCAAAATGTCTTTGGCTTCACACTTCCATTATTCCATGGGCGCGGGATACTGAACTGTGAGGCTTCTCAGCCGTCCCGCCACGCTTGGTCAAGCTGACAGCCCTCGCAGATAATTGGGGATTGCTTCCGTACCGTAGACAGATCGTCGCCGTCAGTGAGTCGCAAATCGTCGTTCTCATACGTCCGAGCATGGGGTGTGGTCTAATATCCCCGGTCAGTCGGTCGGCCGGTCCACGTTAAGAAGATGGACAATCCGACGGTCGAACAAGTCCGGGAGGTGCAAGAGGCGTATATAACGGAGCTCATGCGGTGAGCAGGGTACATCCTCTTTAGCCCGAAAATCCCTAAATTTTGGTATCGCTTTGAAGAATTTGGAACACCTACAAGAACGAGTTTGCACGAACGCGCCGACGGGAGTTGAGCATCATTGACTGAAGCTGGCTAAGCAGTCGTGGCGAGGCAATCAAAGGATGTAGCGCCGAAGAAGACGCACATTGTCGCGTTGATTTCAGATGCAACATGTAACCTTTCTCCCCTCATTCGGACGATCCATTTCATTTTCCTTTTCTTTTGCCCTTCCAATTATTTTTGGGCTGTGTTGTACATAGAGCTAGAGTACTGTACGAACAACAAAATACACAATTGACAACGTCTGAAAAATGGGTCTAATATCTAATAACAACTCAGGAGAAACGAGAAACAAAACGGTTATCGTAGTAGACCGCGGCCCGCCCCGCCCCCTGCAGTGGTCACCTCTCCTTGGGGTCTGCTCTCCGCAACGATCTCAAACAAACAGTGTCCATCATGTCGAATACAAAGAAGCTCCCTCACTTTAGACAGCACGGCGACAGAAAGGGACAGGCACTGCCTGGGCTATACGAAGGGAGGGTGGAGCGAGGGTTGCCATAATAAACTTCAAGTTCCCGCCTGAGTTGGTATTGACAGGTCTTGACGTGCGAGGAGCCCAAGCACACTGAGAACAAAGGCGATGAAGGGGGGATGAGGAGTGGTGGAGGTGGGTGGGACAGTCTGGACACA
Organism: Russula foetens; assembly: GCA_003316565.1. Classification (NCBI taxonomy): domain Eukaryota; kingdom Fungi; phylum Basidiomycota; class Agaricomycetes; order Russulales; family Russulaceae; genus Russula; species Russula foetens. The sequence goes on from QFFA01000580.1 coordinate 25,827, forward strand.
TGAGGGAGACAGACGCGATTGAGTGTTGGCGGGATGAAAAGGGAGACGAGGAAGGGGTCGTGCTTGCAGGGGTCGTCCCGGGCCACAGATACCCCGAGACCGCTGACTGTGTTGAGATAACAGAGCAGCTCGCCATGATGAGGTGTATCCAGGGGCTCTAAATACGGGTAAATGATCAGTCGTGAACGGCCTACTGCCCAGTCAGTAGAGGGACGACATGGAGTCAGAACAGAATGCATGGCAATAGAGGGCAAAAGGAAAAGGGCTGGGGGAGATATGTTTTGCTGGGTTATTTGGGGTTCTTGTACCCCAAGGTACATGCCAATGGGGGACAAAGGTCTAGGAAGTAGTATATCATATTTGTCCATCAGAAAGTATCGAAAGACCAGGAAATGGGGGGTGGACGCAAAGAGGGGGGGCGTTGTTTAATGACTCGTATGTCAATGGGACTACCTGCGAGACGACGTGCATCGACGAACGAGGAAAAGGGGTGAGTAAAGAAAATTAAATCCTTTGAGGTCACGATAACAATCTCAGAGAGTACAGGCAGCAACTCTGTGACCACCGTCCCATTATTAGGACACAGAACATCAGAAAGCTCCAGGGCGAACGACACATTGATCGTAAGTGTCTTCACGTTCACGAAAAGCTGAAGGAATGTGCGCCAAAACGTAGGTTGGATGGTGACTGAACTAAAGATACGGTCGCAGTTCAACTCGAATGCAAGGCTCTCCACCTCGGAAAGAGCACTCGCAACGGCACTGCAGATCTGTAACAAGGAAGTTCCTAAGTGGGCCCCATCGTCACCATCATTACAATGACGGATGGAGAATGATGCATATGGGGGAGCAACTGAGGGCTGATCGGAATAGCAGGAGATGGCGATAAATCGAATGGAGAGCGACATCACAGCCGTCTGAAATTTGAGGTTCTGGAGGGTACCGAGAAATGCTGATAGACGAACGACGCTGGGAATTCCCTTCAAGAAAACCGTGAATCGAAGGTCTTGAAGAAAAGGGGTGGTGATTTGGGTCAATAGGTGCTCCAAGTATGTCCTGGAACCTGTGAACACCAGCCTCGAGAGCCTCGAGAGCACAACACAGGCGATCTGGGTGGATGGCAATTCCATAACAGCGACTGGGAGAGTGTAGTCTTGGATGAAGTTGATCGATATATCCTCGAGGTGAGGCATGCTTGCGATGCTCTCCATTAAATACTCGAGAGGAATGGCCGGGATATTCTCAAGGCGGAGAGATGATAGGTTGATGGCATTTGTCAGTAACAAACATCCCATTGAAACAGCGATGTTTCGAAGGTGGAGGGCGCGGAGACGAGGGGCTAAAATTTCAGAAGGAAGGACTCGTCCCGTGTAAGCGTCATTGAGAGAAAGTATCTCCAGCATCGGAAAGGCATTATCAAGTGCCTTCTGCAGTCCGAAATCCTTGAGGCCCCAATGACTGATGGAGATGTCGTACACGCGGTGGCGATTCTGGAGTGCAAGAACCAGGTTCTCTCTGAATAGAGTGGGCACCGGGTAGAGAAATTTGAAACGGATAATGAGTGGTATATGTGTTAGGTGTGAGGGCGTTGCCGTTATAGGTTTTGAAGAGTTGCACAGGAAACGTAGTTTCAAGGAAGTCGCCCATTCAAACATAACATGTCTCCATCTTTGGCAAACTTGCAGTAGATTGTACCATCGACGTCGGCGGTTCCAAAGATTTTCATCGTCCAATGATCGACACCAATCAAATATTTCCACGAGCAATTCATCAGGGAGACTGCCGATCATGGTATACTGCAAGCTCTGTCCTGTTTTCCAAAATGTAGAGGAACACCACAGGCGGAGGAGTGAGAACTTACCATCGGCGGCCCTGGAAATTACTTGTCCATCATCAGACGAGGCCATGAGGAAGAGGAAGAGGTTACATATTCGGCCAACTACGCTACGTAATACAGCTCAGGTAAGCAGGCAAGTTGTGGGAGGGCATGTGATCTTTGATATTCGGGCCAACTACGGTCCCGTACGTCTGCTCCTTTCTTGAATCACGGCACCAGAAGGCACGGGTTTGAATTCCACAGGTTGAGTTTCTTTCTCCCAACCACCACCGTGACAGTCCAGGAGACTTACACTTTCTTACTAGCGGCCGGTTCGCGTTCCACTCAACTTGTTTGATTCATTCTTTACGCTTTCGTACTGCTTTCATTGTCTTGGGTTCTCCCCCTGCTTGATAGCGGCCTGCTCCGACGCTACTGGTTACTAGTCTGATTATGGCTGCGTTCTCCCCAAAATTCGCTCTCTTGGCCACGCTCTGTGCTCTTGCTGCCCTTTCCTCAGCGCCCATATCCGATGCAGCAGTCTTGCGATCGCGTGCTTCGGACCTTGCTTCGACAGAGATGACTTCGACCCACGCCTGCTCAGAAGCTGCTACTTGGATGCCTCGTCGGTCTTTTCATGTAGTAGACGATGCTCCGGTTCTTCCTCTTCCTGAAGGTCTTGGAGGATCTCAAAGGACACACGCGGATATGAGTGACAGTTCCAGTCGTTCTCTATCTGGCGGCGGTCATCACGCTGAAGACTCAGATGATAACGGCTCAGCCCCAAAGAAGAGCCGAAAAGCCAAGGCCAGAGTGCGTATCTCACGGGTCCGTGTCCATTGCTTACGATCGCTCACTTGTTTGAGCAGGAACGCCGTTGGACCTCGTTACGTCCTCTAACACGACTGAGTGAGCCGTGGGTCGGTGGTGAGTATGGCATGCGAAGTAGATATTCTCATGAAATTGACGGTCTGACGCACAGACAATCGTGTTCATTATGCCCGCGGCCTGAAGGCTAGGCACAGTGAACCTGCACGCGATCGTGACCCCTCTTCCTCTACCATCTCTGCGAACGATGACCATGTTCATGTCGGGCGTTCACCTCATCACCATCACCATCACCATAACGGATACAAGAAAGTGATTGTTTCTGGAGACCATGATCACATTCGTATTGTCCGTTCTCCCCGTCCACATCACCATCACTATTCCCACCATGGTCACGAGAAAGTGGTCATTTCTGGTGACCATGACCATGTTCGTGTCGATCGCCGTTCTCACTATCACCACCACCACCATCATCATCATCATCGCCCGAGTGAACACGAGAAAGTGGTCGTTTCTGGGGACCATGATCACGTTCGCGTCGACCGCTCTCTTGACTGGCACCGCGCCAATGAAGACGGGAAGACCATCAATTCTGGTGAAACTGACCACATTCATCACCAGCGATCAGTGCTTATCGCAGGAGATCAAGGTCGATCGTACGTAGTTCAACGTGTCACAAGGCGCTCCTCTTCGCAGGAGTTATTCACAGTGCCACCGTTGGGAAAGCGGGGTGGTGGTTTGGGTTGTGCCCCTGGGTACATTCAAATCATGGTGTGTATTTTTATAGTTGGGCGATAACTTAGACTAATCGTTTCGAATCTCCTATAGAGCCCCAGTGAATCTGGCGGAGAATTCCTTGCTTCCCTTGTCCTTGCATCCACCAATTCTACGTCGTCGGACAACTCGACCGCCCCGTCCCCTGCGTTTGTCTTGAACGCGTCGGAAGACGACGTGACCCCAATGTGCCTCCAGGCGTCCTCCTTCAACATCTCCGATCCCACGGTTAGCCCCGATGAGATTGGTGTGACACTTCTCGTAGAGATGTTCGATGCAACTTCGGCCAGCATTGTCCCGTACTGCGCCACCTTTGATCCTGACCCACCTCAACCAGCACCACTTACGGCGGAGGAGTGCTCTGACGATCCAGTTAGCAAGCGTCAGAGTCAGTTATTTGCATTCAATCGGGTTACGGGAGTGGTGAGGCCTATGTGGTTCAAAACACAAGGTGATGGGACAGATCCAGAGAGCAATGGATGCGCCGAAGATGATGACCGTGAGGTCACCGAGAATTCATTACCACCGAGCGTGGCGGAGGTGGCCGGCGATTATGGAGCTTCCACCCCGAACGCTGATCAGGCTGATCAATCCCTGGCAAGTAATCTTGCTGTCCTCGCGGCAGGCTCTTCCGAGGTGGCCACCTCAGGCTCATCCAAGGGTAACCTTTCAAACGCTCAGAACGTGAATTTGGTATTCGTGGCCATGAACCCGGTCGTAATGGAGACTCCAGAGAACGCAGGTGCGGCCATTAGTTCCGTCCCGGCAACAGCAACTGGAGCTGGTAGTAATAATGCCTCCACCGCAACGGTCACATCCACTACTATGATGGCTACAGCCTCATCAACGGCGCTGGTCTCAGTTTCTAGTCTAGGCTCGGTCTCAGCATCGAGCATTTCCTCTGCTAGCCTGAGCTCCTCGTCCTCGGCGGTAGCCTCTTCTGGTTCAGCTACGTCTTTGCCTACCTCGACAGAACTGGTCTCAGGAGCGCATTCTGCCCCAACCATGATGCTAGGTGTACAAGTAGTTCCCGAACCGGTAGATAATACCGCTTCTGTGACCAGCGCGAGTGTAATGCCCACTATGACCCCGGTGAATACTCAGCCATATGAGTGGATGTTCAAGTTGGATTAACGTGGCAGAGGTGAACATACCTGGACAACTCTCCCTCGATGTGAGGATTGCTTCTCATGTTCGGTCTCGCTGCATGTCATGTGTGCAGTGTTGATATTTGCATTAATGTGATGCGTTCTGATAATAAAATGCACGGGAACTGTGTTCTACTGTAGTGTTCTCCATTTGTTATGTTATGAAATGAAATCCAAAGAGTAATCCAAAGAGTAAGAGAAAAGTGGGGACGAGTCGTCCGCGTTTGGCGTTCCCGAGATCCCTGTCTTTGGGAGCGAGTCCTACATTTGGGTGTTGTCGCGCGGGGGTGTCTCGATTTGGATGAGGGATTCCGGATTTGGGTCTTCCAGATTTGGGTGGACAGTTACAAAAATGGCTTAGTTTCTTTAGCTAAGCATTTAGATAAGCATCTGAAAAAATTTTCGTGAAAACTCATGTGACATGGTCCACTTTTGGAAAAATCATGTGACACGGTCCCGGGCCGGGCTGACAAAGCGTGGTCCCCAACGGTGCAGGCCACTGCTGGCTCAACCCCCTAGGAATGCTGTCCTAGGTGCAGTGCTGCAACACGATCCCTTCGGAAATT
>QFFA01000582.1:0-31099 GCA_003316565.1 Russula foetens
TCGAAGAGCGGCAATCCTCCTTTGTAGCTCTTTTGCGGTCCTGATGTGTTCATTGTAGAGCATTCTCAACGTTCTTCTCGTCTGTAAGTAGGCGTGAGTGTGGGAGGACGCTAATGCAAGTGGCGAGGCACTCGAACATTTTCGTCGTTTGACGCCTCTATACACGATTGAAACGCATCCGCGGACTTTTGATGTTCGTCGGCGGCAGGGATGAGAAGCCCCTTAGCAAAGTACTCGTCGGCATTGGTCGCATGCTGGTGCGCCTGAGAGGGAAAGAATTGGATTGGTATATCACACGGTGGGCGATGATTAGATGAGCATTACCGCATTCAAGGGGGGCGTAGAACTAGACATGAGCACGTTATGATGGAGCGGAGGGGGTGGGCGTGATTCAGAACAGATTTCGGGGGAATAATGGGCAAAATTGACAGTGAGGCGCTGGCGTCGGGCCTCGAGGACTCGGATCCATTTAACACCTCTCAAAAATGACAGCCTATGACGCGGCACAGCGGCCCGCCGAAGCATCCTCTTTCTGGTCACCCGTACGTGGGAGGCTGGCACTTCAACCCGTTAGATTAGCCATAGAAGCCAATATCGGGCTCAGCTCAGTGGCGTAGCGAAAAATACCCAGTCAACCAACGTTAAGCCGTTGTTGTGTAGTTGACTATCAGTCAAATCTTATCCTCCGGTCCATATCAATACCGAATGCATTTCTACTACTTGACAGGTCTATGATCGCACCGGTATAGCACGCTGTACACTATTCGATTCCATTCTTATGAACCGTCTGGCTCCGGTACTTTACATCAGATCGACCCTTGCTAGCTCAAAGGCTTCTACCATCGAGGTGAGCCGGATTCCACAACCTCGGTAGCCCAAAATCACAGGCTGATAGGACAACACAGGGGTCCCGAGCAGCCGGGAAACTACTGGCAGCCGATAGAAAAGGCGAAGAAACACAAGGTAGCCAGGACGACACGGTGCGTGCATGTGGAGCCTTAAAAGGCTTGCGAGTGACTCAACTTTTTTGCAGTTAGAGAAACCCGACCTCCCTATGCCAGCTGTAAGGAGTTCCCACTCGTTCTCAGAGTATTGCCCGCCTGAACAATCAGAAAAGAGCTTCTCAGAGTCCGAGTCCATAGCCCTTTCCGTCGCGGGCGAAGGAGATCCATCTACGCCGCGCCGCGCAGGCCGTGAACTTGCTTCCCTCTTTGCTTCACACAGCGTCGATGGTCCATTTCGATCTCCGCACTCGTCTGGCGAGACCCCCAGCCGCCCTGACTATGACCCGTTCGAAGGGGCTATCACGGAGAGGATCAGCGTCGGCTTGGTACCCGTGCACATACCTCGCCTGACCGATCCAATCGCACCTTGCACGGGCTTTGCGATGCAAGCAGAGGTCGTCAAGGGTCCGAACAAGTTCAATGCGTACCGAAAAGCGCAAAGAAAGGCTGCGCCGGAGAGAGAGAACAGGGTTGAAGAACCCGAAGGAGGGCTATTCTTCGCGTCTCGGATACGAGGCCGGAGTCCTTCGGTACGCAAAGCCTTTCCGTTTTCCCCGTGGGCATCTGACTATACTGCATCTTATGGCAGTCAAATGCCTCGAGGGAGACATCGCGGTGTCTCTCTGACAGTCCACCACCACAGCAACCCCTAGTCGACTATTTAAGGGTGGATATACCTAGCGTCAGCATAGTGGTTCCCGGGACTGAGAATAGTCTGTAGTTCGAAAAGGTTTGTTGTTGCAGCATCGTCTGAGGGTTGGATAGGCGTTGAGAAATCGAACGGATGTCATTGAATAAACGGGTTTCTCTCTGGTAAAAGTGAGCTAGCGATGACTCGCCAGACGGAATTGGCAAATCCGATCTTGATCCTTGATCAGAACGTGACGTGGAGGTCCGTAGATGTTAGTAGTGTACCTCACGTTCGGTGACCGTCTGAGAGTAACAATTGAGTGAGGGGGCACAAACGTCTGGTAGTGTCGTGATCACAAACAGCGCGTGGGGAAAGAGTCGATGGATTGAATGGAGGTAGTGTCTTTGATGGACTGAATATTGTAAACAGGGCCGTAAAAACAGAGTCTGGGCACCGAGCAAACTCGGATCAAGACACCATGATCACAACCGATTGAAAATGCGAGGCACAACTAACAGTAGTTTCGAGATTGCAGTTCTCCAGTCCGTGTCAATCCGTGAGCTTTTGTTGAGTTGAGTTAAAGTTAGTCCTTAGCAACCGGAACTCCTATCAACGGTTGAGACAAGTTAGAGGCCAGTAAGCGGAACAATTGCAGGTGAGACACGTGCCAAGTTTGACGATCTGTGATCTTGGCCCATTCACTTGAACATTCAATATTCAATATTCAATTGTTGCGTTAGTTGTCCACAACCGACTTGGAACGAGCAAAGAACGACAATGGCTGGCATTTCATTCCATAGCCTGAGATTCACAGATCAAAGCCACGCCTAGCCAGCCACTAGCTCATCGTTGCGCAACCCAGACTTTCGAGTCATGATTACTGCAGTAGACTGTGGACCCCAACTTGCTTCGAATCTTCGAGTCAATAATTGCGTTGTCCGACAGTGTGATCGCAGGAAGACCGAGCTAGACAATTAGAGCGGCCAACAAATGCCAGAGTTGGACGAGTGGAAGATCTATCAGTGGAGGTTTGACGATTGAAAAACGGATGCATTGTACTACTGTATTGTAGTGCCGTTTATCGATCATCAATCTACCTAGCAACGGAGATGTCAGCCTTTTATCTTTTCCCATTGGGAAGTAACATACCGGGCCGTACCCTCAATCGATCAACTTTCAACGTTCAACCTCCACATTAAAGAACTGCCATGGATTCACTAGTACTGCTTTCCTTCTTCAGCTGTTCACAAGCCACTCCCCACTCACCCTTCTCCCTGGCTACTACACCCAGTCACTCCACCTAAGGGTCAGCTAGAGAATGCCGCCACACACCCACGGCTACGGTTCAATGACATCCCGCCCTGCCTCTCCGGACGCGACTCTGGTCAACACTCCACACCACGACGAGCGTACATCCCTCAGACTCAAGATCCCATGCGGTAAATCCAACATTCTCAACTCTGTAGTTGTCGATGCGGCCGGCCAGTCCCTCTACACAGTCGCAAGTAACTCGAAGCGCACGACGTTCGTCGAATGCAAGAATAATGTCGAGATCGTTACAGTCCAGTGGGATCGTTCTAGCCCACGGATGGTATTTCGTCGAAAGAAAATAAAGTGCAGGGAGTGGTTACCGCCTGCAGGGCCCGAGTCCGAGTCAGTACAAGGCTCACTCCTCTTAGTGTTTTGCTGTCGCATACTGAAGCGGAACGTGACCTTGCGACTCTCTAGGTCTCGCGTACTCGCACACGGTGACTCGCAATTCATTTGGATGCAGAGGTCATCATCCACCTCAGGCTACGTGTGTATCTCCTGCCATTAAGACACCTTGTGAGGGGCTAATAGATCTGCTGCAGCTAATCCCTGCAAACCGACCCGGTCTCGCCGTCGCACGGTGGCACGTTAGTTCCCATTCTGATGACCTTGACATGGAGATATTTGAAGAAGCACTGGTGGAAGTGGGCCTTCTGGAGGCGATTGTCATTTCTGTGGTGCTGCTCCGATCTGGACGCTCTCTTGACGTAGATGCGGCGAGCAGGTCGAACGATATGTGGTACAACTTCAACCAGGCGTCAGTCTTAGGACACCATATGTAACACGTTTCTGCATTCCAGTTGCTGCAATTTCGGACGTACTGGTCCCTATCAGGATACTTTTCTCTGGTGTCTCAGGATACTTACAGGAATGCGTTGGACATGCTTTGGAAGTGGACACCCAATCGGAAATTTCTAAAAGGGGTTGCGACATCAGGAAAAACCTCCCGTGCTAACAAGAGATAATTATCAATAATCACTGATAATTCATTACCCGAGGTCGGCTATTATGTATATTATCTCTCGTTAGCAGTATTATCTCTCGTTAGCAGCTATTATCTCTCGCTAGCGCGGGAGGTTTTTCCTGATGGACTTTCTTAATTTGGGGGTACAGTAAACAAAAAAAAAACATCCGCTCACCACTGCTGCCCCCTTCTTCAAATGGCGCGCCACCGAGTTCCGCCCTGAACGCTCGAAGTCGCTCGGCTTGCTTGTAGAAGTCCAGCATTGGGCGATTCACCCATCCTCCTTGGCACCACTGGTGTCGAGCTCGTTGGTGGGGCCAAGAAGCCACCGCGGCAAAACTCGAGGCGTTGGAGCCCAGAGCATATGGTGAAGCTGGGCGTGAAGTCGAGACGCCACTGCGCGAAGGGCACTGCAAGCGCGTGCACAACGAAGACTATGTATGACCTTAGGTCACTTGCCATACCTCTTACACGACCAGCCATGGCATCGCTACCAATCTGTAGGTTCAGTCACTTATTGTGAGTGTATATCTTACCATTTGTTTCCGTGTTCTACAGCAGTTACAACTGATAAAAGAATAACATACTTGTAACTTGTAACGTATAAAAGGCCTATACGATACGACTTGAAAATGTATCACACTCATCATTACCGTGTTCACTCCTATTCACCGCGTGCTTAACCTCTCGGAGGTACTTCAAAGTCCTTCACTAGCTTCACTCGTTTTCGAATCCCCCATGCCACCCTTCGAGACGCTCATTCAGCGTCCGTGGGCTATCACCTTCACAACCGCCTCCTTCACCTCCCTCGCCCGATTGCATTCTGTCCGCTACTGTCTCAAGTAGACTCATCAGCAAGTCCGCCAACTCGGATCGTCATCCGCCTCACTACATTAATCGAGTCAACGCGCCGACGTCTCTCTGTTACGCGGACTCGGACATTTCGGTTTTCTCACCGTTCCTTACTGTTAAACGGACCGAGGTCGTGCAGCTCCTTTTGGACTACGGAGTAGACAATGGATGCGAAATCTCGATTTGAAGTTACGCGAGTCCCGTATACATCCCGTATGCGGGCCGTACCCCCCCGTCCCGTACTGTCAAGACCTTTTGAGACCACTATACGGATACGGGCATACCCGTAACCGTGACGGCTTGAGGTATATGGGACGGTGCTCACCCCTACACCGTAATCATGAGACAACGACGCACCTGATACCTATCCATCGTCGTTCCAATCCATCGTCCTTGGCTCCTGTCGTCAAGGAGCTGTCCCTTTTTTCGTGTCGAAGCCCATACAGTGGGCGTGGCGTTCTCCTGGGAGCCTGGGAGATACAATGGCGTTGCACAAGGCCATCGCTTGTTGCTTCGCCATCACACGTCGATCACACCTCACGCTGTTGTCACGCGTGTCCCCACATGAATGAAGAGATTTGAGGCGACAGGGGGGGCTGGTCGATGGGGAAATATACGTGAAGTGAGAGACAAGGGATGGTACAGCGATGCAGGTGCGCAAGGGGGGCGTGACATGAGGAAAAACCAGGTAAAGTCATCCTGGGTCGAGGGCTTCCTCTAGCGGGGGCTTTGGTCACTTCCAAGAAAGATAGGAGTGCCTTTCCGCCCTTTTTGCCGAAGAGAATTTACAAGGAGAGGTCGGGGGCTGTTGGAGAGATGGACGGCCCTAGCCCTTTCGTAGCGCGGGCAGGGGAGCTGGCTCATTTGCGTGGGTGGAAGAGGGCTGTGAAGGCTCCCGGTGGCTTGGAGGGAAAGGCTTGGCGGCGTTGGCATGGGCGAGCTCGAGGCAGCGCTTCAGCCCTGGGGGGTCCCATTCGAGGTACAGCTTATTGTCTGACTGAAAAAAGAGAGTATTTGTGTCAGTGTGTTGCCACAACACACAGATGCAAATAATCTCTTTTCTCAGCCAGACGGTCCAGACCAAGCTGTACCTGTTGCCAAACTCTCGAGAGAAGTAACCCGCGTGGGGGCGGAGGTTGGTAATGACTTGAATGGCAGCTGGGTTGGGCATGATGACCGTGATTTTGTGGGTTGGGTGGCTGTTGAGGTGGTCTTGGGCGAGTCGGGCGGCCGGCGCGGAGATCAGCGCGCCCATATCTGTATCGAACGCCGTGGCTATGACGCCTAGGGTCCGGACTGCCTGGGCGGCTTCGATGCCTCCAGCGGATACTGACCACAACGCAGATGGTGAGGTGGTCGTTTTGGGCGCTTTTGTTGAGGATTGCGTCGAACCGTAGTTTGCATTCGTCGCCAGGCCTAACTCGGTGGTTGGAGGAGAGGTTGGGGGAGGAGTAATCTAGTGCACATGGGGGATGGGCTGTTAGGGCGTCTATATGAGGGAAAATAGGGAGAGAGAGGGATGATGCCGTTTCTTGGGGGGAGGACCTGATACACATGCTTTGAGTTGCGTGAGTTCGAGGGGATACAGGCAAAGGGCCGTGTTTTTTCATGCGAAGGGTGAGTCGGAGATTGATGGGTAGGATGCCGTTAAACATGCCTGAGGTGCATCGGATCACTGCATTCTGGGCTGCATAGTTTTCTAGGAGGTCTTCTTGGCCCGAAAACCAGACCAGAGCTGCATATGTCAGTATAGGGTCGTTATATACCATTCTCCTCCAACCTCCAACTTGCCTGGTTCAACCATCGGACGGAGTTCCCGAGGAGTAGGAGTGCCTTCAACGTAGAGCGTGAGCGATTCGTCATGATGTACAGGTGGTCCGGTCCTTCCGGTTGAGTTGGAAGTCGAAGTGGATGCCATGGTAGCGTAAACGTGGGAGGGGCGTGGGAGGGCAGATGTGAGTTTTGGTAAAATATCAGTTCTGTCGAGCGCTATGGCTAGGCCAGCTTGATGTAGCCAGTCCCAGCGGTCTCTGTATGCTCTCTGGAGAGATGTGACTTCCGAGAAGTCCGTGCACAAGTAAAGAGGTTGCCATCGTCAATGTACATTGATAGGCTGGAGTTGGTACACGTTGTGGCGAGGTCGAGGATGAAGGCGGTAAAGACAATTGACGGTACTTGTGAGCTTGGGGAGCATTGTGGGGTCCCAACTCGGAGGTCATAGGGTTCCGAGTTGAAGTCGTTGAACCTGAGGGAGACGTAGCGGTTAGTAAGAAAAGATTGGAGCCAGCGTGCCAGTTCGTTCAGGAAACCTAGGACTTGAAGATTGCCACCAGCGTTGAAGGTTTATATTGTCGAGGAAGCCCGCTACATCGAACAGGAGCATGCCGCAGGCCATGCCATTCGCGTGGGCAGTGTGGTTGTCGTGTTGGAGGGTGAGGCCCGCGTCTACTGTCGAAGGGGCGTTTCTGCCTCCGAATTGAGTGATGGGGATCAGCTCGTATTTGTTCGTCTCGAAAAGTAAGCATGGTGATGAGATAATTTCTCTATGAACCATGAGAGTGATTGGGCGGGCAGAGTGAGCTTTTGTTCGAGCGGAATTCCTCCCAAATTCCGATATTCGTGCGAGACGAACTTGATGCGATTGGAGTGAGACAAAGGGGCGGATGCCAGATCTTGAGGTGGAGGTGGATGTAAACAATTGGCAGTTCGGTGTAGGTGGAAACACGCGCGCCATGGATACATGTTCATTTCAATTTCATCTATTCTATTCAGCGAACTTAACACCCATCAGTGTTCAGTACCGTCGAGTCAGTTGTTCATCGTCGACCTGGAATGAGCAAAGAACGGCAATGGCTGACCTTTCATTCCATACTATCCACAGACTTCAGAGTTCGAAGGCAAGTCTAGCTAGCGCAACCCATGATTACTGTACCAATGGGCTGCTTGTGGACCGCAACTTGCTTGGAGTCTTCAAATCGATAATTGTGTTTTCCGGCGACTAACTCGAGCTTGAAACAGATATGGCGCCCTTGGGCCGCACCCATCCCTTCAATTGTCTTTTGCCAACACCTTTGTCCATGGGAGCGACCAGCCAGCCACTCAGTCTACTGGCCATCAGTTGGACCTCATTTCCACGTTGGGGTGAGATATACATACTGTATTGCAGGAAGACCGAGGATAGATAGACTTTAGACGCCGATCTCAGTCTGTTTATGGCAGGCACCTTTTGTCTTAGTCTTTCCTTTCTCTTAGTGATACCATGAACGCACTGTCAATCGTTCACTCTTTCGCACATAAAAGAACTGCCATCACGATGGATTCACTGCTTTCCTTCCTCAACACCTGTCACTCCCCATCGCCCTTCAACGTTCCCCCGTCCTTCCATCTGTATGCCAGTGGCCGTCACACCTAGTTGTCCCGCTTGAGGATCCGCTAGAGAATACTCACACCCACAGCTACGGTCCAATGACATCCCATCCTATCTCTCCGAACGCGACTCTGGTCAACATCCCTCGCCGCACCGAACGTCCATCCGTCAAACTCAAGATCCCCTCCGGTAAATCCAATATTCTCAATTCTGTAGTTGTCGGTGCGGACGGCCAGTCCCTCTACACCATCTCAAGTAATTCAAAGCGTACGACTTTCATCGCTTGCCAGAAAAATGTCGAGGTTGCCACCGTCCAGTGGGATCGCTCGAGTCCACGGATGGTTTTTCGTGGGAAGAAAATGAAGTGCAAGGAGTGGTTACCACTCGCAGGGCTCGGGACCGAGTACGAGCCCCACTCCTCTTACTGCTGTTTGTTGTCATGCTGAATCGGAACGTGACCCCGCCAGGTCTCGCGTACTCTCACACAGTGACTCGCAATTCGTATGGAGGCAGAGGTCATCATCCACCTCTGGCTACGTGTGTACCTCCTGTCATCGGGACACCCTTTTGAGGGACTGATAGATCCGCTGCAGCTAATCCCTGCAAACCGAGCCGGTCTCGCTGTTGCACGGTGGCACATCAGTTCCCATTCTGATGACCTTGATATGGAGATATATCAAGAAGCGCTAGTGGAACCTGGTCTTCTGGAGGCAATTATCCTTTCTGTGATATTACTCCGATCTGGGCGCTCTCTTGGCATAGTTCCGGCGGGCACGTCGGACATGTTCACCCACGTGCCAAGGATGGGGACGCCGTAGTTTAAGTTTTGTACATGTACAGTATATCCTTACACACCGTACTATTGGATATATAATGACTCTTTGTTGTTTTCATTCCGAGGCGTGATTGAAGAAATTCCTCATACAAACTGGTTAACCCATGTCGGCATCTCCTAGCGGATCCCAATGGTGCGTTTTGTGCTGAACTCTTGCATCACAGTAGTACATCTTTCACAAATCGCCATGTATATAGTATTTCGACCCGACCCGAGGGTGGGTGCATTCGTTGGGATCGATAGGGTTTTTGGACAGGAGATCCAAGTCCGCGACAAGACTGGTCTCTAATTCTGGCGCAACTTCAGTATTCGCGGCACAGACCATAGCTAATACGGTAAAAAATCCTCTTCGTCCATTATGCCATCAAGTCCTGCTGGGAGATAATGCTGGGGCATGTTACATGTTCTTTCCTTATAGACCTCCGCCATACAGGAACAACTTGAATTGCGAGCACGAACCCAAACGTGTGTTACACGATGTCCATTTATCCGGCAGTGCTGTGATTGCAAACAGCGCGCAAAGCGAGTGGCGATAGATTGTATGGGAGTGCCTTTGGTGCCCGATGAGACAGAACACGGTGATGAAAGGTGTTAGGGCAGGTGAGGTGGTAGCTCAGCGCCTGCCCACTCCCCACACTTGGTGGTTGACTTTACTCATCCTTGAGCAAGGCTGATTCCCAAAACCAGGTTTTTCCTGACGAGGTCTGAACTTCCGGGAACATGTCTGGAATAAAGACAATGTTGATAATAACAGTCAAGGAGTGAATGCCTAGTAGGCAACACCGTTCGCACTGGCATGTGAAGATCCATGCGCGCAAGCGCTGCACAAATCGATGGCCACGACACTATCACGACCCAAAGGGCAACTTAGAGGCACCCAAACAACAGGAAGGGCTTGGAAGGTGCCTGGACGCCTGCAGACTTAGTCGCCCGCATCATACGATTCTCGAAGGACGCGACATCATCATGGCAACGCAGAAGAGCAGTGAGGAGTTTTCCCCCACCCGCAGCCAACAGACGTCAAGTTGGTTCGGATGGTAGCTATTAATGTCGCGTTTGCTTTCAGATAAAAAATTCCACATGTACATACGCACATGTTCAGATAAAAACCGAGACTCCGAAAGGCCAATTTTTGGTCGCAAAAACTTGATCTGGCGATAGAGACTATCCAACGATTTGAAACCACGAAATCTATCACAGAGATCGCGGTCCAAATCTCACGAGTTTGAGTCGAGGCATGTATCGAAATGGCTCCCTTGACTCTGACCAACTCGAACCCCTGAAGATGGCACCGTGTCCCTCTAACAGGACCAACAGGATGATGGAATGTTATCCTGCATCCTGAAGTTGTCAGTGTTGAGTGCATATCAAATAAAGGGATCAACCTCACCACGCGAGATGAAATCGATTCCTTTGCATTTCCATCCTCGGCCCCTCCCTTACATTGCTGGTAAGTCGACAGGCTACCAATCGTTGTACTCTGGCGCAGCGCCGCCCTGCAACGGTCGGATGAGATACGAACCGCACTTACTAGCACACGTGACAGCCTGATCGACTTAGAATCTGCTATTCAGAGAGCCAATGACCTGTGCACAACAGCAGGGTTGGGGGTACGGTCTCTATGAAAGAGCATGAGCCATTCTCGTCAGAGTGAGCTTGTGTTCGAGGTCAGCCCTTAGCAACCAGCTGTTTGCGCCAGATAAGCTCGCCGCGATGTCATGGTAGACAATTGGCGTGTGAAACCACGGATCGATGATCGAGGTGAGAAAACAATCGAGGTGAGAGAACAATTGGGAGTTTGATCGACGATAGGTGTGAGGAAACACGTGCTCATCTGACCGTGACGTTCATTTTCAATTTCGATTCCGCGTACGACGTACTCGACGTACTCAACGACCATCACCAGTTGTTCATCAACGTTCATCGTCAACTCGGAACGATAAAGGAATAGCGATGGCTGGCTTTTCATCTCATATACTGCAGAGTCCCATCGTTGCGCAACTCAGATATCACGATTGGACGCCAACTTGAAGTGGCTACGAATTGATCATCAATCTGTCCAAGTCCAAGAACGGATGTGGTACCTCACAGGCGCCTTGTACCTTTATCCTTTCTCTGGGCTATTTTGTCCTGTTGCACATAAAGGAACTACTTGTGATTCCAATACGCCGATTTCCCCAAGGCCTCAACGGCCTCAACACCTGATCACAGGCCACACACACCCTTACCCACTAGTACCCCTTTTCCGTTCACCCTAGCTGCTACAACCACTTATCCCACTCGAGGGGACTTACACTGGCACACTCACAGCTACGGTCCCATGTCATATCCTCACGCCTCATCGACCGCAATTCCGGTCAACCTCCCTTACCGCAACAATCGTCCATCGGTGAAGTTCAAGATCCCCTGCGGGAAATCCAATATTCTCAATTCTGTGATTGTCAATGCAGCCGGCGAGTCCCTCTACACAATCTCAAGCAATTCAAAGCGCACGACTTTCGTCGCATGCAAGGACAATGTCGAGGTCGCCACCGTCCAGTGGGATCGTTCCAGTCCACGAATGGTTTTCCGTCGGAAGAAAATGAAGTGTAAGGAGTGGTTACCGTTCGCAGGGACCAAGACTGTGTACATACTCCTCTCCTTTTACTGCTTGCTGTCATTCTGAATCGGGATGTGATCTGTAGGTCTCGTGTACTCGTGCACGGCGACTCGCAATTTAATTGGATGCTGGGGTCATCGTCATCCACCTCTGACTACGTGTGTATCTGCTGCCTTAAGACACTTTTCTCGAGGGATTTATAGGTCTGCTGCAGCTAATCCCTGCGAACCGACCCGGTCTCGCCGTTGCACGTTGGCGCGTCAGCTCCCATTCTGATGACCTTGACATGGAGATATTCCAAGAAGCACTAGTGGAACCGGGCCTTCTGGAGGCAATTTTCCTTTCCGTCGTGCTGATACGATCTGGACAGGCCCTTGGTGACGCCGCAGAGGCGATGGGCTTCTCGAACCAAGTATATTGTTCCTCCTCCACGGGAGCCATTGGCATAGTACGACATCCAGTTTCCGGACATACCTAACTTTTTTCTGAGAAAGAGAGCGTTCAGACATTGACCAATTCGTTTTCCAATGTTAATTTTAGTTTGTAGTTTTCGTCTTGAGTGAATCACAACCTAGTGATAAATCTCTTTCTTCTGAACAAAAACAAAAATGTTTGCTCTTAATGTATGATAACATTGTTAAATTACTGGCCAACCACGGTTCGGCAATACCCGACCGCAAATGCGCGTTTCGTGCTGAATTCTTGCGCTACTATACTGCATCTTTCACGAATTGCCATGTCTATGTTTCAACGCGATCCGAGGGCGGGTGCATTCCTTGGTGGTGACAGGGTTTCTGGACAGGAGATCCGTGACCAGAATGGTGCGCCCAACACTGCGATTCTCCTACGTGCGATCACTAACTCAAGTGCAAACTTCAGTGGTTGCGGCACAGACCATAGCTAATATTGTAAAAAGTTCCCTTGGTCCATTAGGTCTTGATAAAATGCTGGTAGACAATATCGGGGTACGTTGTATGTTCTTTGCAGTTGGACTTCCGCCATATAAGGACTGTTTGTATACGCAGGAAGTCACGATATCAAATGACGGCGCCACCATCCTTTCTCTCCTTTCTGTAGAGCATCCCGCAGGCCGTATCTTTGTAGATCTCGCACAAAAACAAGACAAAGAGGTCGGAGATGGTACGACTTCTGTCGTGATCATCGCCGCCGAGCTGCTCCGCCGTGCAAACGAGCTCGTAAAAGCGAAGATTCACCCCACTACCATCATCACGGGATACAGGCTGGCGTGTCGCGAGGCCGTCAGGTTCATGCAAGATCAATTGAGCGTGAAAGTGGATCACCTAGGTCGGGATGCACTGATAAATGCGGCGAAGACGAGCATGGCGAGTAAAGTCATTGGGCCGTGAGTCCTCCACCTTACAGGTCGCTTTGTATCCACGTTACTCAACCCTGAGTCAGTGATGACGATCTATTCGCGCCCATGGCGGTGGATGCCATGTTGGCCGTCAAGACCGTTAATACTCGCGGCGAAACGAAATACCCTGTCAAGGCTGTGAATGTCTTGAAAGCTCACGGACGGAGTACTCGGGAATCCCTCTTTGTACAGGGCTATGCGTTAAATTGTACCGTTGCTAGCCAAGGTGCGTCTATTTCATTGCGGTGCGTGTTTACGGCTGTCCAACACATATCTCCAGCGATGAAGACGCGAATACCTAACGCTAAGATTGCTTGTCTCGACATCGACCTCCGAAAAACGCGCATGCAGTTAGGTATTCAGATCCTAGTCGATGATCCAGAACAACTTGAAGAGATTCGCAAGCGGTAGCTAAAAGCTATTATCTTCCGTGAATCGTACTAACTATCCCACAGTGAGTCGGAAATCACGCTTGAGAGGATCCGGAAGATTCTTGGTGCCGGTGCAAATGTCGTGCTGACCACCAAGGGAATCGACGATCTTGCATTGAAGGAGTTTGTAGAAGCTGGTGCCATGGCCGTCCGTCGGTGCAGAAAGGAGGACCTTCGCCGCATTGCCAAAGCTACTGGTGGTCAGCTTGTCTCAAGTTTGGCAAACCTCGAGGGAGAGGAAACATTCGAGGCGAGCTACCTTGGCACAGCAGACGAGGTTGTGCAGGAGCGCATCTCGGACGACGAACTCATCCTTGTAAAGGGTACGAAAGTGGTCAATTCCGCCTCTGTCATTCTCCGCGGGGCCAACGATTACATGCTTGATGAGATGGAGCGGGCGTTGCATGACACTTTATCTATAATCAAGAGAACACTAGAAAGTGGGACTGTGGTGCCTGGTGGAGGTGCGGTGGAATCGGCGCTGAGCATATACCTTGAAAACTTTGCCACAACCTTGGTGAGTTCTTCCGTCAAACCTACGCGTTGACGCATTTGCGATGGTAATGATGTCACATTTCCTCACTCACACTCACAGGGCTCGCGGGAACAATTGGCCATTGCGGAGTTTGCCAGCGCACTTCTCATCATACCGAAGACTCTCGCGGTGAATGCGGCCAAGGATGCGACCAATCTCGTAGCCAAGTTGCGTTCTTATCACAACGCGGCTCAGAACGCCCCCGCGGGAGACCCCAAGAAGGTCCTTTTACGGTATGGACTGGACCTCCTGCAGGGCGACGTGCGAGACAATGTCACTGCCGGCGTCCTGGAACCAACCGTTAGCAAGGTTCGCAGCCTCAAGTCTGCTTTTGAGGCGGCCGTTTCGTTGTTGCGAATCGATGATGCCATCCAAGTTGCGCCAGGTAGATCCTCACCAAATAGACTCGAACGTTGCACGCTGATAAAAGTCTTCACAGAGCAAAAACAGGGTCCTGATGGCCACGGCCATTAGAGGTGGGAGTAGCACATGTAGTATTGACACAAGTGAAGGACCAAAAGACGAGTTTTACGATATTGGCTGTGTGTCCTGTCATGCTGTTCCCAGTCGTAAGCGCTGTGCCACAAAGGACGCGTACGTCACGTGCTTCTGAGTTACACGGGTTGATTTAGGCGCACACACTACAAACCTCGCGACTTTCGACCACTCCAGGACCCGTTCTGTGGTCATCAGCGCCTTTCTCATCCATCCCTGCATCCAGTGACGGCAAATCTTGCGGTTTTTTATCACCTGCTCAAGCCTGAACGCGTCTCGCGCACTGCCTTGAACGCATGCAGTCACATCAAGCCGAATCTCCTCCAACCTACTTGCCCTACCTTTTCAAGCGCTTCAGCTCTCTCATTTGGGCATGCCTTGATGCCGATCTCCACAAGTCAGCCATCTTTTACGCGGAGCGCTATTTTGCGCTGGATCACGGAAATCACGACGCACGACACCTGTACGCGACCGTCATGCTGCGAGCCAACCAGCCTCATTCAGCGTTGCATCTCGTGAACCTTCCCCAAGATCAACGATGTAACGGATGCTTAGAAATCAAGTCCAAGTGCTGTTCGACGTTGGGGAGACATCGACAGGCGCGGGAGGCGTTGGAGGATATTTTGAAGAACGCTGCCGAGGTCCCATGTCGTGCGTCCTTTCTTCTCTATATGTGCGAGTGTGCCTGAACATCCTCGCCTCCTCCCTCCCACAGTGTCACAAGAACAGCGAATGGCGCGGACCTTTCCCGAAGAAGCTGTGCTGCACTGCCGGTCTGGACTCACCGCACTGAGGGGCAACCTACCTGACCAGGCCAGTGGTAGCCTGCTCCGAGCTTTGGCCCTCAATCCCATGATCTGGGAGGCCTTCGAGGGCTTATGTACTTTAGGTAAAAGTGCACGTCGGATCTTGTGCCCTGCTTTGCTAACTGTCCGGCTTGCCTCACAGGATCCGTACCAGAAATCGAGGAATTGTTCCCTTCACGGCCTCCTCCAATCAAACGGACTTCCCCAGATGAACAGCTGACAACGAAAGCTACACAACCTCCACGTCCGACCGCCACTGGAGCAGGTTTCTTCACGCCTGACACTGGCAACGCCGGGAATCTGTTCCGAAGACCGGAACCTGTCAATCCCCAGCCTGTCCGAATGGGGCGGTTAGGTCCTCGAGATTCCATGTGGGCTGGAGCATAATTTCATCCGTTTCCAAACACTAATATCACATACATGAAGGTTAACCGATGACACGGTCTCACACCTGCCCGAAATTTCGTTTCTCCAAGCTCATCAGCGCGCCAAAGGCGCTGTTCTGCTCGCCTCTCGCGCGCTTTCTTCTGCGGATGAGGGTGGGCCCGCACCCAAAAAGTTACGCTCTACGACCCGTGGGGTGGAGAAAGCATCCAAATCGGTGGCCGCGGCGGACGACGCACGCTCAAAAAAGGCACGCGCACGCCCGGCCTTGACTCTTGTTAACCTCTTCTCATCTGCGGGCCGCCGTCCTCAGCCCACGGCGACGTCCTCCAGGCATGCGCCGACTACCGGCTACCGGTCCGAACGAGATGGGAATGCGTCAGGCGGGGGCACACGGCGAAGCGCGCGATTGATGAGCACTGGAACGAAGCCCCCAATACCGAGCAAGGTCAGTGACCTCGTTGGTGACAATGGGGCAGAAAAACCTTGTTGCTTATACGCGTATTATGTTTCAGCCGCTACCAGGCCGAGACCGACGTCGGCCTCGCACACGCACACGGTCCCAATCGACGGACTCTGAGGATGAGCCCTTTCCCAGTGGGGACGCGGCACATTCGCAATCGCCCCGGTCAATAGCGCAATCCCCTCGATCGGACACCTCACCGGCGCCGAGCAACTGGACGGCATCACAAGAGCAGGCAGCTCAAGAAGCGTACGAAGTCGAACTCGCAGACCAATACATTTACGACCTCATGCGATTATTCGCCAGTGCCACGAGGGCGTTGGCAATGTACAATACAGCACTTTGTATGGAAGAATTGGACAAACTACCGCATGTTCATCAAAGGTCCCCGTACGTGATGGCTATGGTCGGAAAAGCGCACTACGAACGGACCGATTATACATCTGTACGTATTCATATGTTTAGTGTTCGGCGTTGCCCATCCCCGTGTGAACACACATGTTAACGTCACGTGGTTACACAGGCAGAACGCGCATTCCAGGCAGTGAGAGCACTGGATCCATATAGGCTGTGGGACATGGAAGTGTATTCGACATTATTATGGCACCTACAACGGACAGTGCAACTGTCCTTCCTGGCACAGGAACTGCTCTCGATCGAACCACGTTCCTCGCAGGCGTGGATAGCGATAGGGAATACGTTCTCATTGCAGAAGGAGCGTTCCCAAGCGTTAACGTGCTTTCGGCGTGCCCAGCAACTGGACCCCACCTGCGCGTACGCGTTCACGCTTGCGGGGCACGAGTTCATTGACGAAGACCTCGACAAGGCCATCCTGTCGTTTCAGATGGCGCTTCGGGCTGACGCGAGGCATTATAACGCTTGGTATGTATACCCCTTATCACCTCCGATGTCAGTTTCTCAAACGGCACGTGGCTCCCGCTCGGGGAAATGCACGCTTATCTTGCGCGTGTGTTTCTATACAGGTATGGTCTCGGGACATGTTATCTTAGGAAAAGCAAAATCCGTATGGCGGAGTATCACTATCGGAAAGCTGCGGAGATCCACCCCAATAATGCGGTGTTGCTGGGCTGTGTTGGCATGGTGGGTAGATAACTGCACTCTTTTATTTTCTGTGTGGCGCTGAACGGAAATGCTCGCTAGGCCGTAGAGAGGCGCGGGGATCGAGAAGAAGCCCTTGCACTGTTCAACGAGGCAGTAAAGTTGTCTCCGGATAACGCCCTGGTGCGTTATCGGCGAGCGAAAATGCTTATCTCTATGAAGCGATATAAGGTGCGTGTGGAGCCACTTGAGTCATGACGATCTCCGGACATGTGCGTTGACGCATTTTTTTCATTCCGCTGATTGATAGGCTGCCGTGAGAGATCTAGAATTCTTGCGTGACTCGTCCCCAGAAGAGTCGAACGTTATCTTCCAGCTCGCTCGAGCTTACCGACTGATCGGTGATGAAGTTAAGTCTGCGCAGATGCTAGCTGTGGCGAGGGACGTATCCCCGAAGAGTGCTAAAAAGATTCAAAAGCTAATGGAGACGGTCAAGGACGAGGAAGTGGGAGACGAGAAGATGGACCAGGGTTGATTGAGTGCTGAGCGCGTGGGATGTGCGACATCGCACTCCAGTGTATTGGTTTGTTGTGGACATTGACAATGATGCATCATGATGTATAAAACACGTCAGGTTACCCTTTACGCTCTCCTCGGCTTGGAAGCACTAGCACTATGCTTTGCTCAATTGTTGCGTTTTATTGCTGAAACAACAAAGAGGGGCGGCGGAATGACGAACGAATGAGCATTTTCGGAGGTTCGGATTGGCCGAAGCCGATCCTTGGCCGACGGCGGTTGTCCCGGCAGCCGGGAAATTGGCGTGAGGATGTGACATGAGTCACCACTTTTGGTTGGCAAATATAAGGGGCGCATGACACCCGCTCCTTTTTTACTCGACTCCCCCGTCTACTTGCTCCACTCGACCTCGTCTAACAAATGCATCATTGACCGTCCTCTTGTTGTTCACCATCTCTCCCACTCGACTTGAACCCCGTCCCCTGTCCCCTACTCCCACAGACAGAGACGGCCGCCGTTCCCTATCTCCACCACCAGCATGGTTGACAAGTACGCCCGAAAATCAAAGCACGGCACCATCCTTTTCGAACCCTCCATCGTATACCGCATACACCGCTAAAACACAGACGGCTACCCCATTATCTGCATCTTCATCCGGTGAGCTGTCATGTCCTTTTCGCCAATGTGCCCCTTTCTCAACCTCAACTAACTTTTGCGTGTTTGCGTTTAGTTTCCCAATCACAGCAACTTCAGTCTCCCATATCGTATCATCCTTCAATGTCGTCGGAGAACCAGTCCTTGTCCCGAGTTACCCGGTCAAAGCTAAGCTTGGCTATTGGCGTAGGCGCCAAGGACAGCCACAGCTTGCACCGCTGGGTGCTCCTAAAAAACTCGATTACCCGTTCGCAGCCTCACAGCACATTCTCCTGTAGCCCCAACAATACTTCTGCGTTACTCCCCACCTTCCACTCTGATGCAGGCGACGAAGATGAGGAGGTGTGTTTCGACGAAGAACACGACTCTTTCATCTATCCCGATGCCCACCAGCTCCTTGACAGTCCTTGCAGCGCGAATGAGGACAGCTCAGAGAAGCAATGGTTTGACTCGCTCCTGGAGTCGCTCGAACATGAGGACTCTGATGACTCGCATGAACCTCTTCTTCATGTCGGCGACGACGATGATGACGAGGATGACTTGGCTCCCCTCACACCCTCAGCTTCTCCCGTATCTTCCACCGATGATCTCGGCCACCCCGTGTATAATAATACTCCAATCCCTATGCCATACCCTGTTGTCTATCCACCATACAATCCCCCATTGTTAAGTCCCCTCGAGCTCCAACCCCTTAATACCTCCCTTGACTCTATCTATCCACCATTCAACGTTGCGCTACCTTACAATGACGTCGATGACATGGACGATTTGCCTGTACCGGACGCGGTCGAGGATCTGTCCGACGACGAGTCGGATGTGTTCTCCGCCCCCACCCCAGATACACCCTCCCCGTCGATGTCTCTCATCGACGCGGGTGCGCGGTCTTCGGAGCGCGCGCGGCGCCATGTTGTCCCACAGGTGTACGTTAGCGCGGATGAACCCTATCTTCGTCACGGTTTAGAGCTCGACCCTCTCCCATTCGCCCACGATTCTGCTAATCCTTCCCTCGTATTTGATAGTGTCTACCACCAAGAGTGCTAGTGCTAGTATCGGACTAGACGCTTACCTCTCGGTCTCACTCTACTGTACATATTCCATATCTGCATGCTTTCCCTCCCTCTCCATCCCACTCCGCATTTGCGTTTGTTCTATCTGTCTCTCTTCCCTCTGCTTTCTTGTCGTTGTCATGTCATTATTCTGTGCTTCACCCCGGGGAAATCTTAGGTGCCAATTGTCGGTTCTGATGGTTGACGTGCGTTGCCCGCGCGACTCGCCGCGTGTTTGTGATTCCAAAGGGTCGCGAAACTGGCCGCCGTGTTAGCGGACCAAACAAGCCGTAATAGGTAGGAGACGATAAGGCTTTTTTTAGTCTCCGATCTCAGATCCGGAGTTTACCTTTGAGTCCTCCATTGGGCATCCCTGGCCCTGGAACGACCAGTCAATGATTTCATGACCCCTTGACGTCCTTGACTCCTGTCGAATGAGTCCAATCCCTTGTGGTGGTGGTTAATACGAGTGGTGACGCAAGGACGCACACAAGGTGCTGCTAAATCCTGCTCAGCCTCGGAGCGGTGCGAGAATCCGCGGGACCAAAAAATTTGCAGCGGTGGACCCTCTCTAAAACGGACAATGCCGTGGTGTGCACGTCCGTCCGTGCGGGATTTCCTCCATCGGGAGACCACGGGGATCATTTGGCGAGGTTGTTGACGTACAGCACTTCTGTGTGTGTGTGTGTGTGTTGGTGTTGGCCGCTTGGCCGTTTAACCTAACCGAACCGCGTCTGGTAAATTGTGCCCGTTTCTGTGCGCACACAACAAAGACAAATATAAACCCAAATTTTTGGATGATGTAAGCAAGGGGACCACCCATCCGGGATTATCAAGGGCCCCTGTGATGTGATGGCACTTGCTGCTGCTGCTGCTGCTCTCCTGCTTCCCGGATGATGGGGACCGGTATTGAGGGTGGATACCGTACCGAGCCCACACCGCAGCCTCGGTTGTCATCGGTTAGGCCGTGATTTCAAGGCAAGGCAGGGCATACAGTTATGGATGTGTGGAGGTGGAGTGTTTCTGATCTGCCAGCCAGCACAGCAGGGTCGCGGGGGTGTGACACAGCACAACACAATTGTACAGCCTGACAGCCCCGGCCCCCACAACACGCATAACCCCCTCTCATATGACCCAAATAAACGATTCTATTCTGTTATTTACAGCGCAGCAGTGCATGGTGGTGCTAGCCTAGCCCATCAGAAAAGTCCCTCGAATCATATTTGGGGATGTGCGCTCTCGCGTCTGTAGTGATTGCCGTACAAGTCTTAGGGTGTATGTGGGTCAGGTCCCCATCAGAACTCGTTGGGGGGTTGGGGGGGAAGGAGGGAACAGGAAGGGGGTTGTGTATTGGTCCGGTCACGCATCCGGTCCGGGCACCCAAACTTGTCACCCCCGTTTCGACACTCTGTGTCGGTTCCGGGAATGGATGACGGGGGGGATGGGATCATGGATGTATGATGATAACGGATGGCAACTTCCGTGTCTCCCGGACTCGGAACTGCCGCGCTGGCGCTGGCGCTGGACGCGGCAACTGGCAATCGTACGACCTCGCCTTGGCCTGAGAAGGTGTGTCGTACTGTAGTGGTGGTGCCTTTTTTTTCCCTCTGAGTAGATGCAACACGGGGCGCAAAACTATCTTCCAATGGCGTTGCCAGCGCAGTTGGTGAGTCGTGTACGAGCGCGAGTCGTCGGCCGGTCAGTCCTGACTCGATAAGAAAAGGCATGATTGCATATCGTTAGATATATTTGTACCCGGCTGAGCAGGGGGAGGCGCGGCCAAATTGCCAGTACTAGCCTCTGTGCTGCGCTCAGGGCCCCTCCCCTCCCTCCACGAGCAGTGTTGGACGTTTTTGTGAATTGCAATATTGCGAGCTTACTGTAATTCAACTGCTGTCTGTGCTCTGCTCCTGTCGGCGTTTGTATTTTTTTTTTGATTTTTTCATCCACCGGTCGGTCTAGGTCGAGTTTTTGTCCTTGCCAAGCGCCTCGGAAAAGACGCCGTCAAATGATCGATTTACGTTCTGGCGCCTGCGTACGTGGAATGGTCAGGACAATTATCCCGCTCGACTCCGACCACATAACCCACAGATGGTAACTGCCCAAGAGGGATATGTGAAGGGTCGGGGGGGAAGAAGAGCAAAAGCTGAATGGAAGGGCGTAAGAGACAAAAAGGAGATGACACGAACGTTGATAAATGGATTGCGTGCTTCGCGGGAAGGAATGGAGATAAGGCGCGGTGTTTGGCGTTTGTGTCACGGTTGTGGGGGGGGGGGAACTGCTTTGCTATGGATCAGTGGATATGAAACCCGACCTCATCCCCCGTCCGCATCGAGCAACTGTTATCAATTAATGCAGGCGATAAATGTGGGAAAAATACTGGCGTAAGTAAAAAAAAACGCCGCCACGAGGGTTCTGGACAAAAGCACAGTGGTATTTTTATTTTTATTTTGCCTGGCCACCCTAATTTACCACACAGTAGCGATACGACCGTGGCCGATCGGCCGCTTATCGGCAATTTCCACTCGAAAGGAGTTGTGCAAGCTGAGGAGAGTGTAAGGGTGTAAATGGGGTAATTAATGGGAAGGAACGGAAAATGTGAGTCGTGGTGGAAACTCAAAAAGAGATCTGCAAAGGACGTCTTGGAATGATTCGCCCGCAACTGGTCTCGGGCGGATTCTTAGACCTCAGGCTCACAGCTTGGCCAATCGCACTCATCCCCCATTCATCGGCATGAATGATGATGATCTTTTACGCAAAAAACCAAAAGGAGTAGAGAGGCATTTAGCTCTTTGTACGGTGGTGGTTTAACCTTATCGCGAACGCTCTCACGAGATACCACCCACGAGCACAAGGACAAGGCAAAATGATCGCTTTTGGGGAAGGGGGGGGCAGGAGGGGGAAGCGTAGGACCCATGACCGTCCGGACGACCATATTCGTTGGGCTTTTGGCTTTGACACGAACGAGAAAAACGACCTCGGGGTTTTTTCACGGAAGATACGGACCTGCCTGGCCTCCCCCCCCCCTTCCAACCATTTCAATTACGTCCCATCGTGGTTGAGACCCATTCATATTATTGATCGAGTATGCTGTATCAGGAGGGCGCAGATGACGCAACGATGTTTCTTTGTATTGATTGAAAACGAAGTCCACGCCGTCCTAGGACGACCTGCCCGTCCTTCTTCGCCAATTCAGGCGGGGTCGCAGTGGAATCTTCAGGTCCGTTCAGAAAAAGGCACTCCCCAGCCACTGTGTACAGAAGATCTGACTGAACTGACTCGACGCAACCTTGACTCGTATCATATATCATCCGCGAGTCGGGTCGACTTCCTCGGCTAAAATGGGACAAAAAGTGACATTACAACATTCCCGCATGCACTTCATTGGACGGGCCTTCGAAGAAGCGGGTGCTGTCTTGCGCCCAGAAAAAACACCCCAGCCCCAATCGCAATCCTAGTAAAAGGTGCGTCATACGTCTACGCCCCTTACGGCTCGTCCTCTTTTTTTGTCGTCGAGGCGAGGGAGCTTTTGTGCGAAGCAGGGACAGAAGCGCAATCATCATCATCATCATGCATCATCACCGAGTCACCTCCGAGTCAAAGCTACTCTGAAGTCGCATCCCTTCTTTCCGATTCCCCCTCCCCTCTACTTCGAGAATATTAATGCCGAAGGAGCGGAGAGCAATCTTTACCGGAATTGTCGGCGCTTACGCGAACGGTGACCTATCCCTCTCAGGAATATCGAGCGGGCAGGTAGGACACGCAGGACGCTGCAAGGCCTCTTAATCGTGTCACCAGACTTTCATCTGAGCGGACAAGTATGGGCCCAGGCCCAACCCAGGTCCCTGCCAACCGCTTGCCAGTGCGTGCGCGGACCTCACCTCTTGAGGAACACGCTTCTGTTTCGAAGAAGGTGAGCCATAAGAAAACTTAGGGTTTAACCTCTCAGCAGAAGTTCCTCACGATTATTTTTTTTCCCAAAAGAATGATATACGACGATATATCGGGCGCCCCCTTATACCCGCGTGGCGCGATTTGTTGCGTGCGTGCGTACAATGCATGGAATATACAGTACGTACGTACGTACATGGGGTGGGTGTATGTGTATCCATTTCGTGTAACGTGTAACATTATTGGCCACGGGGGGGTGGGAATGCCAGGCCCTGGCCCGCCCCCACGAACTACAACTTCTGCAATGCCCATAGATCGTCTCCGACGTACGTGATCGACTCGACGGCGACGCCCTTGTTGACCGCCTTCATCTCCTCCGTCCCCATCTTCGTGATCCCAATCCCGACCGCAAACTCCTTACCCTCCGCGTCGAACGCGACGGGCGTCCCCGCGAGCAGCGCCGCGTCCGCGGGGGGCAGCCGCCCGCCCGCGGACGTCAGTCCGGGACACATCATGTGTGCGCCCGCGAGCAGGAATCGAATCGCGCCGCGGTCTACGCAGACGTGCGGCAGCACGAATGGATCTGCAACGGTGGTGGTCTTTTGATTAATATTGATAATATCACAACACACGCTGGAGAAAGGAAGTCACACTTGCATTTGTGGAGCAGGCGCAGGGTGGGAAGATAGGGTCCGTCGTGGTGCTGGAAGAATAGGGGCTCGCCGTGCAGGGCGTATATGGATAGGTGATCTCTGCTGTTTGTTTATGTTCGTGATAAGAAGGATCAGAGAGCAATAAGAGTAGATGAAACGCGAGGGTGTAGTGGTGGAGTTGCGACGGACCATTTTACGTGTACGATCGACTCTTTCTTTGGCCATATTTCCTCTAACGTCTCTGCATCGACCTTCCAGGAAGAAAGGAGAGCTGATCGAATGCCTCGTTGGACGGAAGACTTGACAGGGGTTTGACCTGCGATGTCAGTGGCGGGTTGAAACCTTGCCTTCAGGTTCGATATTGGCAATTCAAGAACGTCACAAGGCAGGCGACATACTTTTTGAACATTGCCCTAATACTAGCACTGAACCAAACAAACGGATGGACGTCTAGGGATGGGTGATGTTCTGTGTCCTCGTGTGACGACGATCTGGCAAAGATAACGCTGGGACGTGATCAGGTGTTGATCATTCTGCTTCCGTGCAGCACGTGATTTCTGTGTGATTTTAACAGAATTATTTGTATGTTGTCATCTAATCGAATCGCTACATCCGACATCCGAGGATACACGTTTCGCCCCGTTTTTAGTTCGAGAGCTTCATTTAGTGGTACATCCAAAGTAATTGAAGGGCGCAAGCAAAAAAGAGCAAAATAGCGACGTGAAATAGCAAGCGGCGAACGAACAGTGAACGGCGGTGGAAGGGGTGAGGGAACGGGAAGGGGATAAGTGGGTAGGTTGTGATGATGTTGATGCGGTCGTTTCAGCGAAACGAGAACAAGCGTATAAAAAAAACGAGTCGTAAGATGTCATGAGATACACGGCGCCCTCAAAGGTTCATATGTCCTCGTCTTTGTCCTCTAGTTGCGACGGCTTGAGCATTCCTGGGATTCTTAGCGCCGCTTCGCGTTCCTGTTGCTCCTTGCGCGCCGCCTCTGCCTCTTTCTCGTCAACAAAGAGTTCTGCATTATCATCCGAAAATTCTTTCAGCTGAATAAGGAAGTCACGCAGTGCCAGCTTGAAGCGATTAACGTCTGAGTGATATTCTGCCAGATTGAGCACGAAAACCATAATGTCCGAGCTAACCGCGGCGAAAAGGTTAGAATTATCTGAGACAGCCAGGGCATGGATGCTACTCATACCTCGACGCATGGGGGAACGCTGACTTCAGTAGGTTGGCTGTATAGTCGCGGACAAACTTGGCATTTGTCATGTTCGAATCATTGACGACGGCTGGGTCGAATAAAGGCGCTTGTATTGCGTCTGTTGAGACCAACTGGACCATACGAGCAAGAAGTAAACTTTGCAATTTGAATCCGCTCTTGTGGTCGGCGTCCGTCAAGACGAAGAACGTGTCCTGGAGGATGCTGAGGTAGTATTGCTGGAAGAACTGGTTGGCTATTTGAGCCTCTGCAGCGGCGAAATTGTTGATAATTTCCAAGCATACTGCCGCAAAAGGTAAACGGAGGACATAACGGTCCAGGAAACAGGATTACGGACGGTTCAAGCCAGTTTCGGCAATGTCTCGCATCGTGTGCTTGATCGCCCACACAATGCTATCGATGAACAGCTTAAACTGCGCCGGGAGAAGGCCAAGCAATGCTAAACCTTGGTGAGCAAATGCGGACTCGTCAAAGTAGTAGTTGCCATACCTGGGAAACAGTTCAAGTTGATTGCCCGTAGAAGCTTGAAGAATCCAACACGATGTTCAGGGAACTCTGCAAAGTCCTGATTGATCATGTTGAGCGTAGGCTCGAAAACCGCTTCAAGTATCGGAGGGACTTGGGGCGTGAGTAGATTCTAAACGACTTTGCGTCAATCACTCTCGACAAGTATAAAAGAACACTTACGCCGAGTCGCGGAGTGATTGTCGACATCACATTCAAAACCTCCGCGTCACGAGCCTCGGGCACGTTGCGATGATAATCTCCAAGGATTGCATCCAGTAGGGGTGGGATCATGCTGTTGTTGACGGCTTCCAGGTCCTCTGCTTTGCGGATGTAAGTCTCGACTAGCTTGAGAATTTCCTTCTTGACTGTGCGCAGTTGGCGAATCTTTGGTGTCTTTGTCGCAATTTGCCCTATCATACACAATAAGTTAGAAGACGACGTGGCAAGAGCATCCTCGGTACGAACCTTCTTTTGCTACAGTCTCGCTGATGATGCCGCTCACAGCGCGATAGAGTCCCAACATGTCCATATAGATGAGACCAATTTGTGGTAGGAAGAAATTGCCAATGGAGGTGCACGCTGCGACATTGGTTTTGAGAACATTCGATAGTACACGCAGGTTTTCGGGATTGCTGAGGACATCCTTGTTGGCCGCGGCCTGGGCCATAAGCGACTCCCACTAGTTTTATGGCCAGTCATGGTAAGGGGCTTTGCGTACGCGGCATGAAATTGACTCACAGCAGCATTGGGAAGCTCCATCAACTTCGCGATGAGTTTTTCTTGCTGTGGCTTGTTTGGCTGTGCCGAAATCATGTAGCCCACCGCTTCGTAGAATGTATGTACTTGCTGTGGACTGAGGTCCACCGTGATTCTGTGAAGTAGCCTAAGAATTTCGTCCACGAAAGGATCCTGTTCCTGGCTCTGTTGCATGACGAAGTGACGTCGACACTTCTGCGCTATCTTGATGAATGTGTCGCATGCCATATCTTGTACACCTTCGTGTGTCTCGTGCATGAACTCGAATAGTTTATTGACGACCGTCTTGAGGAACTTCCAGTGTGCCTTCAGGAAACGCGGATATTGTCCGACAATGTACATGATATCAGACGCAACAACGGCCTTGTTGTCCTTGCCACGCTTAATTTCACAGAGGCCGAGAAGGTCCTTGATGACCGTCACCAGGAATCGTTTCTCGGTCTCCTCATCTACAATTGCTTAAGAATGGTCAAAAGCACAACGATCGGAGTGACACGTACTCATCGCTCCAGAAATAGACCCTATAGCCCAACATAACGTATTTAAGTTCTGCCACGACCACTCTGTGCCGTCGACTTGCTTCGCGAGTTTCTCAGTGAGTATATTTTCGGTATCGCCGACGTCCAAATGTGTGAGATAGACCAAAAGTTCGCGCATTGACTTGTAGAGCACGATGGTGTCCGACTCTTTCATAAATTCCCGAACAATCTCGCCTTCCTCATTCTCAACAATCAAAACCTGTAAACGTGGTGAGTTGAGAGGGCGGTGTCACCACGTAATACAACACGGACCTCTTCAGGCTTGACCATCTTCTCGATGACGACCAGACGCAAGTTTGAGAGGACATCAGAATATATGTTTTTCCGCAACGATACACCATTAAGCATATTGTGTGCGCCATTGGATCCGAGGCTGAGACCCATGAGGAGACCGCTGTCCCCAATCGGTAAACTCTGAATCTCCTCGTAGAGTTCAGCGACGAGCTTCAGCCAATACTCCAGGCAGATTTTGAATATCTCGCGCTCGTCGACCTGAGATATCTTCACCATATACAGATGCGCATTCAGTAGTACGTCCTGGGTTCGCTCGTTCTCAACGGTCCTTAGATGACTCTGGAGGAAGTTGCCAAGAAATAGCGCGAGACTAAGAATGAATTCTTGTCCGGCATCATTCGAGTGTGCATAGGCCTGGGCAATGTTCGTGTTGGGAGGCACCATCCGATTGATGGCCGTCATGACCATCTCGAATAAGGACACAAATTTCGGGTCGTATTCAGGACCAACATTGAGTGCGGCGACCTCCGCAAGGCATTTCAGAGTGAGGTTGCGGAAGTCAGGTGCCTCGAGGAACTGGTCGAAGGGACTGGTCAGAGGTGGCTGGGTAAGCCAGGGACGTAGACTTACGCGTTGAATGAGAACATCGACGATCGTTGTCTCGAAGATGTAGCCAAGAGGGATCCAGTTCAGGAAGCGGAGTAACGTCTCCAGAGTGGCTTTCACCAAGGAAGTCTTGGTAGCTTCCTCCAGGATCTCCGCGCAGAGCTTGAATATTTCTGAGAACTCGCCACACATTTGATTCTTCAGATTTTTTATCTTCGTCTGGGTCAGTTGCTCAGCTGAATAGTCGAAAACCTCTTCCGACAGTAGCCTGAGGATGACCATGTTGTTTTCGCACAGGGCTAAATTGGTTTTGCAGGATTCGACAAGCTCCGGGATGAACGTTGGCCAGTTGTGTGGCCACTCCTGCTTTAGGATCTGTGGACACTGCGGTGAACGCGACGCGATGTTAGATAATAAGGCGACAAACCTGGACCAACGCCAGGTTAAGTTTATTGATGTAGGTTTTCTCTCGACGCATGGTTGCTTCGTCCGAAGCAATCTTGACAGTGATGCCGACGACAAAGTTGCGGACACCTAGAATTAGGCTAAATTTGAAATTGACGGAGATAATGCACAGCCCACACGCACCCTGCCGCTGTGCCTCTGGGAGCGTTTTCCATCGAGTATTGACCAGTCTCTCGAGTATCTGCAAGCCGATGAACTGAGATCGACGGAACGTCAGTCGCGCGGTCATCGCCTGGACGCCGACAAGAACGTGCTGCGCACTTTTGTTTGTGGGAATGACGATCGCTCCATGATATCTGGCACTCGTGTCCATGCATCCGGATGATCTTGGAATTGTGTCAAGACTTGTTGGGCCAATTGTTGCTAGAGGCAAAGGGGAAGATAAGGCACCACGATCAGATTAACGGGTGGAACAAGACGTAAGATGGATTCGCTGACCTCCTTTCCACCGGAACCAGAGTACAGCGTGGTGACGACGTTATCCATGAGGGTTATGTCAAACTCTCTCGAGAAATCTAGCAGGGCCTGTCAAGTCCCGCGGATCGACTTGAGTACGAATAGAAAATCAACACGCAGAATGGTTGCACGCACATCCATGGCTGGCGAAGGGTCCTAGATAGAAAATGAGGGATGAAGGGAGGTCGAGAGAACGGATGAAGAGGTGAGCAAGCTTGCTGCCAATCGTTGGTATCCAATCCGTTGTTCCGGGGCACAGGGCGAGGATTACGTAATTAGTTCGCACCAGCATGTCGCTTATCAATCACTTCACTAACCCCCCCCCCAAATTACGCGTGACGTCAGACACTCGTGATAATCACGTGAGGAATCAGAGATTTCGTTGGTTGTGTCCTTGTCCTTGAGCTTGCGCGCGCCGACTCGGACTTTTGGTAGCTTTTGTAAACTGGCCTTTGTTCGATTACAGCGATGAGGGAAATGGCACTGGATACTCTTCGGGAGGTCACGTACGTATGTCCTATCAATTTGGTGAGATCCAATCTTACGCTCATGACTTTTGATCTCAGAGAGAACATACGAAGCATCACGGATCTCGTCGACGCAAAGGACGACTGCATCACCATCTCTGCCGTCCACGACCGGATAGACAAGGAGTCGACCGAGCGAAGGAAAGAGCTCGAAAAGGCCCACGCAAATCTGAAGGGTACGCCCTTCCTTCTCTGCCGAGCACCCTCGCGTGGCATCAAGCGTGCTTCTAATTTGCCATCCTGCAGCCCTTGCGCGTGTCCTCGATGCCGCGCGCACGTCCTCGACGCGTCCACCCAGCGTGCCTTCCGCCGAGCAACACGCAAAGAACCTCAACCACCTCGACGCCGCGCGAATATCCCTCGCCAAAGCGCTGAACGACGCGGACAGCTCCGTCACGAGCAAGCAGGCGGAGCTCACGCGGCTCAAAGAGGAGCTCCGCGAGCTGGAGGAGAGCGACCCCGCCGCAGAGTACGAACTTGATGGGACGGCGTGAGTCCCTGCCATTCTCTGCGTCGTTGCTGTCGGTGTAGATTCGAACAACTGAAGACGGTTCGCTACTAGCCTGCGATTACAGATATACCGTGGCCTCGGGATTGAGCCGATTCTTGATGACCGCGGGGAACTCGACCGCGTGCTAGTCGGTCGGTGGCATTTTTACGTCGTATTTCTGTGCGATTAACTAGCCTTTGCTTGGACAGAGAGCTCCTCTCCTTCCCATAACATACACGTGGTGAAATTCGGTACAGGGACTCCAGACGAGAATCTCGTCGAACAGATTTGGGGGCTCAGTTTATCGTGACCTATGTACACTCACTGTTGGGGCAGTTTAGTCTGGTTATTATAATGATGGAACGTAATCGGGTGTACACTCTAGTCTCATGTACTATGGTGAAGCTAACGCAAGTCTGTGAGATGATGCGAAAATATCATAGGCCTGCAAGTCTCAATGAATGAAATCAATAAATACAAGTGCGTACATCACTCCTGCATTCCTTGTTCAGCATTCACGGTGGTCCTAACGCTTCCAAGTTCGGGGACTGTTTGTGCCCACATCAGCCGCAATCCTTTACGATATTGGGACATACATACCTCTGTGTCCGCTTTCAATGACCAGATATGTCGTTGGTCCTTGATACAAATCTCCCTGATCTTCGCTTCGATTGCATTCTTCTTGACTCTATGAACCTTCAGATCAAGATGTAGGGCTTCTACGAGGGCAATCAAGCTTGTTGTCCCCATGCTGGCCACTTTCTCCTTAAGGAAAGGAAGGTGGTCTTCGGGAAACGGATTCTTAGGTATCGTTCGTGAACGCTTCGACTGTGAATGTTGCTGGCCGTTGACAGAATTAGGCGATGCTACTTCGGATGACGGTGTGCTGGAGTTGAGGATATGGGGCGGCAGCGCTGGCATGACGAATTGCGACTGATGCTTTGACCCGGAGGTCGAGGCGATAGATGAGCCAGGTGCATTTCGCGCGTCCACCGGAACCGAGACAAATGTGAACGGGTCGATGGGGTATGGTGTATCTTGGACCGGCAATTTAGCAAGGCTGCGAGGATGAAACAAAATAAACTTACCGTTGAAAAACTGAATCCGATATCGATTGAATGGTTCATACTCGCATCCACCGATCTCGGTCTCCCAACATGGACCCTTCACGAAGGGCACGAGGGGTATCACAACCTTCCGCTTCTTTGCCTTACCATCGGTATCCGTCTCCTTCTCTTTCCCAGCCTTGCGCTTGCTCTTGCTGCTGTCCGGTATAGGCGGAAATGGGAATGCATCCAGTCCTTCGCGCTCCTCGATAGGAGTCGCTACCTCCTCCTCGTCACCATCCACAAGCCAGTCATCCAGGTCATCGGATTCATTCTCATCGTCCCGTTCGTCATCGGAGTCTCCAAGCACATCGTCCCCT
>QFFA01000589.1:0-33165 GCA_003316565.1 Russula foetens
CATTTTCTTTGTGCCTCGTGCAGAAGGACAAAGGTTGGTGGTTTCATCGCAAGGGAACGGAACTCATACTAATACTCATGGCTCAACCCACCAACCTTAGGCCGGCATTCAGAGCTGTCTATAGCAAGCATATTCCCTGACATTACAACCAGGATTGCTTGGAATTTGCTCTTCGGCCCTCTTCAGCTCTCGCCCTCGCAGCAGGCATCACAGCCGCCTATGGGTTGTTCGCAGACAGATCAAGGTGTCTAATCGGACAATACCGTACTGCCAGTGCGGACTCTAGCAACCGAAAATTTTCATTCGATAAGTGCGTGATGCACCAAATTTTGATTATTAATAACGTAGGAAGAGCAAAACGAACGGCCTCCAAACCAGCATACACTTGGTGCATCTGAACCCTGACAGGAACAAATTAAACTACCCATACTAGTCCGCTCAACAGATTGATGGGATCAGGAACCTCCGAATCCTATTCCAAGATCAACTGGAAGTCCCGGACCAGCGGAAGCTACAGTATCCATGACATCACCAAATATCTGATAATTGGGGTCATTTTTCCATGTTGTTGACGTGGTCTGCGGTTTTGGTGGTACGGCGTGGCAGTACTCGTGAGCGTCGTTTGGAACTGTCTGAGGCGCAGTGTTCAAGACAGCTACAGGATACCGGTTAGGGTCGAAAGGCGTGTATCCAGGGTGGAAGCTATGTGCGTCGATCGGGCTGAATGGCTTGTGTTGTGTGTGCAGCGGAGAATGGGATGAAGGCGAAGATGTGGAGTTGGGCGAAATGAACATCTTGGCACCTGTGTTGTTTACAGGCTGAGAGATGTGTTTGTTGATGGAAGTGTGCCAACCCAGAGGTAGGACGTATTCTGTGAACCTGCCCGCGAGTTCGATGAAATACCAGCTTGGCGAGATCAGGGACAGGGACACGGTCTGTGGAATCAAAGGAGATTAGCCGGAATATTCCTTGTTCTATACTGTATATATGGCCATGGTCATTAACTTACCACCACCTCACGCCGCGTCCTCTGCGCGTTGTCCAATACTTGGCCTAGCGATTCGGGGACGTTGGACCACCATATACACCCATTGTTTAGTACCACCACATATGAGCCATTCACGCCTACGGCCACACGGCGGATGCCTCTTGGTGCTTCGCGACTTAGAAGAGCAGCGAGCTTCGGTGGAATATTGTGCCATGCGCAGTGAGTGAACGAGCCATCCTCGTTGTACAGAACGGCAACGTAGCCCGTCGAATCCGGTACGAAGGTGAAGGACTGGATCGTGTAGGGACCCATATCAACTCGTTTTGTGAGCTGGTTGCAGAACTCCACGTTCGAGGTTGTCTCCGCTTCGCCACATTCTGTCTTCCACGCTGTGAGATACCATTTTTGTTTTAATCAAGGATGGTCGGACTGATGGAAAGTAGGTTGAGGTCGAAAGAGAACCTACCACGCCGTATGTTGGTACGGAGGAACCAGTCGCCATCAAGTCCGATGGACACCTCCTCCACCTCCTCGCCATGTTGTTGTACGTCCTCGATCTCACGCGCCAAGTCATGAGGGAGCTCATGGCTGGGTCCTGTTTCATGACATGTTCACCAAAGAAAAGGGAGATCACTCACCAACCCACCGCGGCTTGGTCTGATGCGATAAAATAACCACCCTCATCCTTGCTGTTTACTAGGGCAAAGGTGACCATCGTCAGACGGAATCAATGAGTCGAATCCGCAGGTTGCTGGGTGTATAAGGAAATCGTTCGTTGGCAGAAGGGTGACAAATGTACCCTCGTGATTTTATACTTGGTTAATGATGGCCCAAGCGATGAATTTGTCACTTTTCAATACCATGAAAAGAGAAACAAAAGCTTACTTATAGTCCGTGACGGTCTATCCGCATGCGAGAATTCCCAGTTGGTTGGCGATGAGCGCATATCACAGTGTGTTGTAATCCCGAGTTGGTAGCCGCCCTTCACTCTACCTTTTAATGGAAACAAGTGGTAAAAAGATGACCAGAGAAGACAAGAGAGACAATTCTTCTCTCAGCAGTTTCGAGACGAGGAAAGGCCCGAGCATGGCCGCCTGCGATGCCGCATCGAGCTATTGGCAATAGCTGGCGCTGCTGGAGGTTTCGCTACATAGCCAGGGAACCGGCTCTGAACATTCCGTGGGACAATCAATTTTTCGAGGCTGCCCGTTCCTGAGTTGAGTAGAGGCGTTGGAAAATGGGTAGCACCTTTGCGCATGGAGACGACCATTAGACGTTAGACCCGTATGGACGACTACCTTTCCTGAAAGTAAACCCTGGCCGCCTGACTGCTTACTAGGGCACCTCCGAGCCGTTTTATGATATTGCATTATCTGTGTTTATACCGACCTTGTATCTGATCCGGCTTAGCCGTCGACTGGCCGTTGAACGTGGACTGACTAGATGATCGATGACCGGTGACCGGTGACCGGTGACCACTTGACTGGCACTCAGGCTGGTGATTCCCACCACGAATCGCCCACTCGAGCACATAGCACTACGCCTAAGCCACTTGACCCGGAGTGCATCGCGTGGCCTCCATTCCATACGGACCATTCCTCGCCGGAGATGCCCGCCAGTCTTTGTCGGGGGTTTCTCAGTCCCATCTGGCTGACGAGGAAATAGTACTAGTCAGGCGCGGACAGTGAGCGGCAAATTCGCTCCACAACAGAACTTGACAGAAGGTTAGTCATCGAGTCATCCTTCAACCAAATTAAACCAATCGGGTAATTCACACACATATTACCGGCACTGGCATGACCACTGACCAGTACTGACGTACTGACCCTTAGATGGGGACTCGGACCACAGTTCCTTATATCACTTAAATGGCACCAAATTTATCGCCGTTTCCGCGTTCCGGGACTCAGGAAACGACGCCGACAAAACCCACCGAACGTCATCAAGCGTAGATGTGGCGAGCTGTGATCTTTTCCCATGTCGCACCGGGACATTATCCTGTCTAATTCCTTAGGCCCACGTTGGAGCCCAACGTCGTGTGGTGGCAGCGATAATAATGTCCATGCGGATGGGGGAGGAGTCCTTATTCCACATTTGTTCTCCCGTGAAATCAATGAGGCACTGCCGTACATCCAAAATGATCTCGTTCTGATTTCCAGGAATGCACCCCCTTTCCATCCAAGCTCGACCGGGAATGCGCACACATGGATCGCAAGTGGTCGCAAGAACGGCACTGGAAGTTTTAATGCGATTGGCGTTTCCCGCATTCCTGATGCGTCCAAACTCAATATGGCGCACGCGGACTCAAGCTCGGGCCATCATCCACGCCAAGAATGAATATTCCATGCCCTTCAAATTTGTCCCACAGTATGCCCATGATATTGACGGGCGTTGCGACGATAATGGAAGCTCGGACCATGTGTGGCATGGATGGAAGTTGCAATGCAGAGTCTTTTTTTTGATATCGATCATGACTTAGGGACTCGCCTCCTGCGCTCTGTATCGTACCCGCCTCGACGCCCTGCGGCGCCACATAGGGTCGAGAGAGTGAAGGGCGGCCCGACCCGGGCGTGCAGAACCCCGAGGTAGGACTACTGTAGCTACGCTACAAAGGGTGCATGTACTTGGATGCGATTTTCGGCTTGGCGATACCGCTCATGCATGAGTTCACACTATTCTCCATGCGCTTTGTGTGCCCCTTGTACGTTCGATTCGGACACCGTTAGTGCGCGATAATGGGGCCTACCGTTGATAAGCCTCATTCCGAGTTCTCTTTCTTTAGAGAACGAGGTATAAAAGCCGTTTTTGATGGGAGCAGTGTGGGAAAATTCCGCACCAACGTTGCGGCCATTGCCGGATCATGTGATTGCGTTCAACTGGGGATTTGGGCGAACGCGTGGGAGAATTCCGCACCAACCGTTGCGGCTGTTGCCGGATCGGCCAACATGCGCGAGCGTGTTAGCCTGATTTGTCCTCCTTGACTCTGAGACGACCATCACGAGAACTCGGATATGCCATACGAAGTAGTGGCCTACAAGCACAAATCATGCCAATTTCCCCAACTTTGAAATTTCTCTTGTTTTCTTACGGATTTCTGCGCCCAGGACCTCAAAGCGTCATTAGCCGATCTGCGGTATCGCCTCGATATTCTGCGGGGAAAACTGATCTCAAGATTACAGTATTTGAAATTACAACTTGGTCAAAG
This sequence comes from Russula foetens, assembly GCA_003316565.1. NCBI lineage: Eukaryota > Fungi > Basidiomycota > Agaricomycetes > Russulales > Russulaceae > Russula > Russula foetens. The sequence goes on from QFFA01000589.1 coordinate 4,194, forward strand.
GTACCAACCAGACGCTCATGGATGCGGCCACGCGACCCACCGGCGGGACTCCCACCGGTCGGGTCTGTTCCGGTGCACAGTTGACGTGAAAGGAAAGTATTGTTCTTGACCCTTCCTATTACGGTCAAGTTCACTCGGGCTCAAATTGAGCTTGATGTAAATTCCAGTTCACCCAGACCCTCTATCTTATCACCATGGTGGGCTAAGCTTTTCGTCTCGAAGCTGTCAATAACTTGCTGTTTTCCCTCCCACACTCTCGAACAATGGCCATCGCGTTCTGCATTAGTAACTGGACACGTCGGAAGCGAGATATATCACGGCATGACAATGACTCGAACTCGAGCGCTCCGAACCCTCGATGATGGCCCGGGCGTAACATACCGCATCATCGAGGCTTCAAATCGATAGGAAATCAATTACTTGTCGGCCACATCGGACTGCGGGGTTCTATTCTATATGATTGCAGTGTCCTAAGACAATAGAAAAAAAACAAGTGTGCGCTTAGGGCCCTTTGTCGACTTCGTTTTATATTCGGACCTGCGTCGTTTTTATCTCTGGTTCAACTAGTTATCTCCCGATCGCCATAGGTAAACCTCATACGTGAATGAGCTGATCAACGGCCATGGTCTGACTTAAAACTCTCCGTAGACGTCACAGAGCCGTGGGATAAATGACGGATTCGATCCCACCACAAGTTCCAAATCGGCTCGATGGGAAAATCTATTGGGACCCACAACGCCTTGTTCGCCCATCCAGCTCCAAAGCATCCCCCAAAGCTCCTGAACGCAGACAGCACCCCACGACTCACGACGCCCCAGTTGAGGGCCCCTCACAGCCCGTCGCAGAAAGTGACAAGGACACCCTGATAGCTTCGGTTTCAACCAGCACGGCGCAATCACGGACACGGCCTCCGGCGAGGCGCCCATCTCTTCGGAGGACCAAGCGCATTTCTGCAAGAAAATTCACCGCGCCAGTACGGCAGCGATCACCCAAGACCGCACTCGCTGTCAAAGAGAGGACACCCACGGAGCACAGCGATCCCTCTCCATATGTTCCAGTTGATGCCTCGTCAGAGCCACGGGGAACATCACATTATGTGGCTAGTGTTCCCGCAAAGACGATGAACACGGGACCTCCAAAGGCATACCCATCTCGTCCCGGAGCTACTTACCCGCACATTAGCAAGGAAAAATCACCCGTAGATAAGGTACGTGTGACCGGTCAGGGACACCACGACTCGGAACTGAAGATATTGATAGGAAAGGGACGAAGACAGCGAAAGCGACGAAGATGAAGGAGAGAGCGAAGATAGCAAGAACGATGCTGGAGAGAATGATGAGGAAGAGTATGAGGATGAGACCGAGGCGGAAGAGACCAATGATGTCTCCCAAGAGGCAAAAATTCTCTCAGGGCCGACTAGGGCGCAAAGGACCACACTAGCATCACTAGCTCGCGTCGTGGGACCCACACGAAGCAAAGGAAAACCCGCTCATGCGCATCCGCGAGACGCAACACCCGGGACTCCTCAATCGTACACGGCACCGTCAAAGCCAACCAACCCCACTTCCAATGCCATGTATCATCGCGTCCCTCAAGGACACCAAAATGGATACACCCCAGTTGCACCTAGGCTAGAAACGCGACCCAACACTAACCGCCCTCGTTACCCACACCCCCGCGAAACGTTCATGCCTCGTCCCGCATCCTTCGGAACTTCTCGCTCTAGACCTCTACCGGTTCTGGAAGGTCCACATCGAACAACGTGGCCCAGCGCCGTCGCACATCCAACTCTCGGCCCACCGAACAGATCCAGCCCATATCGCACTAGCGGATTCAGTTTCGGCGGGGACGTAGCTGGTCCATCTTCAGAATGGGGCGACGTCTCGGAGGCTGGTGGTTCAGAACAACGAAGCATGTACAGCCTGCAGAGCAACATGAGCGTCGCACGAAGCATTTACATGGAGAAACAGGTCGCACGACGGGAAGAGGAGGCCGCACAACGCGAGGAGGAAGCATTGCGGAAGGAAGGAGATGCACGGGGTCTCGAAATGGCTGCGCGCAGGGCGTTCGCATGGGTTCAGGGCCTCGAGGCGCGCGCAGGTCGGATCCACGATGCGGCGATGAAAGCAGAAGCACAGGCAAAACGCCGGGATGCGGAGGTATGGGAAAAGGAGGCCGAGGTGTTGCGCATGCAGGCGGAGACGGCAAAGCGGGAGGTTGAGGTGGCAAAGCGGGAGATTGCGGCGGAGCGCGCGGAGCATGAGGCGCGACGCAAGGCCCGCGAGGCGCGTCGGAAGGAGGCGGAGCTCCTGCTCAAGGAGGAGGACGTGCGGCGCAAAGAGCAGGAGGCGATTCAGATGGAAGAGGAAGTCCGCCGCAAGCGGATGGAGATACGGCGTCGGGAGGCGAAACTCTTGAAGCGGGAAAAAGGCAGGCGACGCGTTTCCGAGGACTGGATCGGTACGAAGGATGCCGTCGTCGCGGCTTGGGAGAAACTCAAGGGACGGATCAGTCGGGAGCCCCAAGTCGACAAGAAACAGAAGTCGCTACCTCACGTTCACCCGTTCGGAGACCCTGACACCACCAGCAATTTTTTCGATGACGTGGACCGAAGTTCTGATTCGACTTCGCGCGCGCAGATACAGGGCGGTAGTCTTGATGGTTCTACGCGAGAACTTGAAGATGCCCCGCATCCACGAGATGTGGAACAATGGCGGAGCATGGTTGACGCCAATGGGATCCAAGGTCCGAGAAACGAGGATCTCAGATCAATGTCCAACACGATTCCCAGTGATTGTGGGACATCTGCTGCGGGCTCCGCGGAGTACACGGTGAAAACCGTCCACTCATATAAGGAGCGTGTGCACCGTAGCCCGGCTGGCTACTTTCGTCACGCCGGATAGATCCGATTGCCTGACAGGAGGTGCGTCAGCAGCTGATATGTGGGACATTTGCATATGGCATTTTGCGAGTCCGAATGAAAAGACCTGACGACGCTCAGGATTCAGGTTGGGTTGTAGTGCAGACCATAAGATACAGTTATGGGCAAGACGTCTCTAATTTGGCGTTGGGTAATCACGAACACGCACTCACCAAAACTCGATCACGTGAGGGTTCGATTCAAGGCACTTGCCATTCAAAGACGCTCGCGCTTAAGTGTTCGCTTCTCTTTGCTCGACTTCTCTCCCAACAAACGCGTTCTTACAGTGTATGCGCTGCGAGTACGTGTATTTTACTCTTCAGAGAACTCTCACTCACTTTTTTTCTCTCTCGGTACTACCTAGCATTTTAACTCACCCTTAATCGCGAGAGCAGAGCTGTACAATTTCTGTCGATCAAGCCGATCAATTACACTTACCACAACCTATCACAAACTGCAACCATACACAATCCACCTCTGGGTAGACATCCAGGGACGTCCTCCCTAGCTGTAAATTTTCCTGTAGCGACCCACAGTGCAGGCCGGGATTGTGATGGCCATCCACGACCTGCCGGTCGAGTTATTAACCGACATCTTCGAAGAAGTCGTGTACGATGACAGCCTCATCGATCCTTTCCACCCTACGAGCATGTCTCTCTCTCGGTGGGACAAGCGGCCTACGAGGGACGATTGGATACTTGTGGGTGCTAACGAGGATGTTCACAACAAGCAGACGAAAGTCTACGCAGCAACGAAGGTGTGTCCCATTAGCCGTGTCAGTGGCTATCCTTATGCATAAAGTCCAGGCCATTATGTTTACCTGCAAGCAATGGTACCGAATCGCCTACCATCTATTATTCCGCTATATATTCCTGTCAGACATCATTCGACTCCCTCCCCTCTGCCTCGTCCTTGACCAGTATGCATGGCTGGGGTGGTATGTGAAGCGTCTCCATGTCGTCCGATATTACAACCCTCGACGGTTTACCGGATCCCACGTCGAAAACATGTTGGTGACCGTTCTCCAACACTGCCCCAATCTCGAACTCTTCACAGTGGAGTGGTCGATCACCCAGTCGTTCCCAGCAATTGCGGACTCGCTCGTCTCTTATTCCGCGAAATCTCTCAGCTCTGTCCAATGGAAGATCGGACTAGACTGCCTCGCAGGTCTCATATGGGCGCTCGATGCCCTCCCTTCACTCGTGTCCCTATCAATCGATTTCGAAAACGTATCGATCTCTGCCACCCCATCTGACGGTGCCTCTGAGGTACCAGAAGACACATCACCCCTTCTAGGGACCGCCTCGCACATATCTCTTTCCCTGGATTGTCTGCAGCAGCTCACGCTGCGTGGTCACTCACAAGAGTTCATCGAACAGGCGATTGGATGGTCATTACCCGTGCTTCAAAGTTTCACCCTCGACTTTGCTGCGCATCGGGACAACCTCCCCGACGTCGAAGAATTCCTGAAGCATCATGGCATGCAGCTGACCTACCTCGACCTCAACACAATCCCCGCACTCGACGTGGCTGGGATCCTCGCCTCGTGCCCCATGCTAACGAGCTTCTCGTTCAACCCGGATTGGCGTCTCCCGTTTCATGCCGACGCGAACGACGGCGGGCTTGCCACCTTCTTGCGCGGACCTCATCACCGTGTCACACACCTCGGGCTGCACCAGCTCCTGCATACCTTCCTCCCTCCATCGCAAAACATAAACAACGGCACGCAAGGAGGTGGCGCACTGCCGCAGGTCGCGACGATGTTCCTACAGCGCACGAACGACCTCACATTCTCCCAATTTACTAAGACACTGTTCCCTGCGCTGAAAGTCGTGCGCGTCTTGAACCGCACGCTGTTATCCGGCTTGGAGCGTGAGAATGGCCCCGAGGACGAAGGTTACTTGCGTTGGGAGCGCTGGGAGGCACAGTGCCACGCGGAGGGCGTCCGCCTCGAGGACTGCACGGGCGCTCTGTTCGGAGATCTTCCCCTGGATAGCGATGACGAGTGGGAGGAAGAGGACAGCGAATACGAATACGTGTACGAGGAGGTGGAGGATGACGCATTGCAGCCAACGAACGTGAAGGAGTTACGTGACCTGTTGGATGATATTAGGCGGATGTCAATATCCGAGCCAATGCCGTTCCTCACGGAGGAGGGTTTTGCTGCTCTACTCTGATGCCCGTGTACGCCCATGTTTTTCCTGTTCCCTTACCCCCCTCCCCCTTATGATCAGATACGATATCTAATTTCTCATGGACCAACTGTGGTACTTAGTGGAGTTACTTCCCTTTAGAGGAAATGTTGAACGACGTTGCGGGTTACAGAATATAGGACCTTCTTCGCCAGAGGACAGGACCCCTCCAACATGTTGTGTGAGAAGGAAATAGGCGAATCGTTTTGTCGATTCCCAAGTCACAACCTATCAGATCTCTTTCTGATCTATCAATATTATCCAATGACAAGCCAGGGGTCCCATCTGGATTGCGATGCGGCTCCTGACGCAGTTCTCGGTAATCTCTGAGCTGTGCTAATGATTTTGACAGCATCCTTCGTTCTGATTGGGAAGGGTCACAGGTGTAATCGATCTTCCTCACTGCCGCGTGATCCGAGTTTGTGGCCGATCGAGGGTGACAACACGGGTTTGTCAGTTGCCCGGAAAGTACGGCTAACCGTCCTTCCTTGGCTACTTGCACATTGTGGTGGAGCCAGGAGCGAGAGCTGGTCAAAAGGCGGATAAGTACCTCAGACATCTGGTCCGAATGCCGCGTGAAGCGACATGGATCCTCATGCTGATTCCAAAGCTTTGCTCGGACATTCAAAACCTCCTCGATGTATCTTCGAGTTCAGGACCCCGCATCCAGTTCTTGCGCCTCTAGCTATGATGTCGGATCAAGAACGCTATCCCCGCTTCTTGGGCAGCGCGTGGCCATCCTATTCGGCCTGTTGACGCTGCTTCCGGTGGAACCAATAATTACATCAACAAGGTACGACACCCGGAAGCCTTTTTGCTCATTCGTCCCCAAACTCTCGTGCTCTCGGTCAGTCACTCGCGTCCATGTGGCCCTCTCTTTCCCATAACCCCTTCACAAGGTTATGGGCCCCGTCGCTGTGCCAGGTGCACATAGAAAAACCCTGTTGTGCTTGTCATCCAATTGGTCCGAGTCATCAACGGCATATGCTGTACTGTAATCTAGCCAAAACTGTCATTGACGCGCCTGCGGCGTGTTTGGTCGACTCGGGTGTCGAACTTAAAAATAATGCAAGGTACTGGAGTAGTCAGTAAAATCTACTTGTGATACAATGGAAGTTGAGGAAGCCGAGAGGAGATTGAAAATTTGGAGCTCTTGGAGGTGTGATCAGGCCCCAAATCGGACATTTTACGAAGACTCGACGATTGCGCCGTCTAGATTCGGAGTTCAAAACGTTTCAAACGTTCATTACGTTCATTTATCGGCCTATTCCCTCAGTTTTATCATAGAAATGAGACTTGTCACGACCCACGGCCTTGGATCGGCTGAACCGCTCGATCATCATTCATGCGTCATGCGTCAACGATGTCGCAGCGCCTGACCAGGGCCTCAGAAAGGACAAAGGCTGACCGGTCTGACCGGTGACCCCCCTTCAGCCCTTCACCCGTCCTTATATCCATTCGAAATCGCCCCAACAGAGACTCGCCCGCTCGCTGCGTAGCCTTGACCTCTCCGAGTCTCTCGTGCCGCTATTGCTGCCATGTCGTCCCAAGAACCCATCGAACAGGCTGACGAGAGTGCTCCTCTTCTTCGGAAAACTACGCACCCTAACCCGCTGCCCAAAGGACAGATGTTTGCCTTGTTGCTTCTCATGACTGCAGAGCCTTTGATGGGCTTGTCTATCATGCCCTACATCAATGAGGTGTGTTCTTCTTTACTTGTACGGCGGAGAGGGCCAGTATGACAGTAATGACGGGTCCGGTTAGCTTGTTAGCCAACTCCCGATCACAGGCGGGGATGAAAAGAAAGTGGGCTACTACGCTGGCATCATTGTGAGTGATCCCTGCGCCGAGATTATGCTGCGCGGCGTACCACCCCCTACCAGATGTCACTCTATTTTGCCGGCGAGGCTTTCACTGTAATGCAGTGGGGCCGCCTCTCAGATGTTATCGGTCGCAAACCCGTTCTTCTCAGAGGTACTCTAGGCTTAGTCGTTGCGACCATCCTGTTCGGGCTATCGCGAACATTCTGGACGTTGGCAGCGAGGTAATGTATCAAATCGCAACTTAGACGCGATTACCTCATCCATCATACGACACAGCCGATTCTTGGCAGGCGCTCTGAACGGCAATATCGGTGTCATGAAGAGCATGCTGGCAGAGATTGCCGATGAGACTAATATGGCGCGAGCATTTGCGCTTATCCCACTATCTTGGGCCATTGGTAGTGCCGCAGGGTACGTAAATTCATTGTCGGTTGATTGGCTGTCAGACCGTGGCGAGTTCATAGACCATACCTCGGCGGCATACTCTCACGGCCGCAGGACCGCTGGCCAAATATTTTCAGCCACCCGTTCTGGGAACAATATCCTTACTTTCTTCCATGCGTCGCCACAAGTGTGTACGGAATTGCCTCGGTAGTCATCGCCTCTGTGTTCTTGAAAGAGGTAGATGACAGAAGTGGAATATTTGGTGTCTATGTTGAGCTCACAAAAAGTCCGCTTCTAGACTCTACCCAGGAAATCGTCAAAGATGGGTGGCCAGCGAGATAATCCGAATTTGGACTATCTCCCTGCTTTGGAACACCATGGCGAGTGCTCCAACAACTTTCTTGGGACTCAAGAAGATGATCAGCAGATGGCTCCACCACGCACTCTTCTCACAAGACCAGTGCTACTCACTACTGCCAACTATTCCATCTTTGCTTTCCTCGAGATCTGCGCTTCGGTCCTTCTCCCGTTGGTGTATACGACGCCAATTCAACATGGAGGACTAGGGTTAGACCCCCCACTCATGGGAGTAACCCTGGCCGTGTATGGGATCATGAAAGGCATCCTCCAGCTCACCATCTTCGACCGCATCATCGGTTTCCTTGGAGTCCGTCGCTCATTCCTCACTCTCATATCCTGCTTCGTCCCTGCTTTCCTCCTCTTTCCGATCACTGGCATCCGAGCTCAATACGCAGGAAGGGATACCGTCCTCTGGTTTCTTGTGCTTGTCCAACTATTATGTACAATCGGCATAAACATGGCGTACGGTACGCAACGGCCACTCTCCCTCACGCATGGTGAGGACTTTCTGAACATTTGTTTCAGGTTGTGCCTTCATATATATATCAACTGCGGCCCCAAGGGGTATGCTCGGTGCAACAAACGGCCTCACCCAAACTGTCGGGTCCATACAGCGCGCCCTTGGCCCCGCAATCACGGCCCCACTCTTTGCCTACTCATTGGAGAAGAACATTATGGGTGGTTATGGCGTGTTCTATGCGCTGACATTGTGTACATTCGCGGCCCTATGGCTTGCTTCGTACCTCCCGCCCGATGGGTGGAAGGACTTGGAGTAGAAGTTTAATGGTTGAGGTATTGATAGCAGTTCCACAATATAACTTGGGACCGACAAAGTTGCATGATTTGTTCGTATATATAATCCTACAAACACTTTGCGAAAGAAGCAGAGATGCTGTACGCAGCGAAAACGAATTCGTGTACGAGGGGGTGGAAGTGGAGGATGACACATTGCGGCCATCGAAAATGAAGGAGTTACGTTGGCCTATATGCCGTCCCTCACGGAGGAGGGTTTTGCTGCTCTGCTGCTCTACTCTGATGCCCCTGTACACCCCTATTTTTCCTGCCTTATCATCATCAATCTGATTGCTCATGGACCAACTGTGGTACTTGGTGGAGTTCCCTTTAGAGGAAATGGTGTGCGGCGGCGTTACGGCTTAGGAATAGGTGAATTTGTTTTGTCGATTCCCAAGTCACAAGCTTTCAAATATCTTTCTATTTACCGTCAGCAATATTGATGGCAGGTCAAGGGCCCTTTTTGGATTGCGAGGCAGCTCCTGGCGCAGTGCAGTGCTTGGTGATTGACGGTGACCCAGTGAACAGCTAAGTTGTACTCATGATTCTGGCAGCATCCCTCGTTCTGATTTCGACAGGTGGCGGTGTAACCGTTCTCAGGCTTGCTCATTGCGTGATCTGAGATTGTGGCCGATCAAAGGGTGACAACTTGGGTTTCGCCGGGGACCTGGAAATGTGGCTAACTTTCGTTTCTTGGCTAGTTGTGCATCACGGACAATGTGAATTATGCCAAATCTTGAAAATCTGATCAGCCAGCCGTCATAGCCTGTCCAAAACTAGAACTGAAATCGAATAAATTCTAAAATTCACACGGTGAGCGGGGCCTGGATCGCGAGAGCTGATCAGAAGGCGGACAAAAAGTACCTCAGATACTATCTGGTTCCAACGCCACCTGAAGTGAGGGGGATCCTCAAGCTGATTCCAAAATTCCTCGGATATTTAGGCCCCCTCAACGTATCTTCGAGTCCAGGTTCCCCCATCCCTGTCATATTGCTTGCTCCCGCTGTGATGTCAGACCACGAACCTAGTACCGGGCAGAATGGCGAGCCCGCTCCACTTCTTGAGGAACGCGTAGCCCAGGATCCCCTTCTACTGCCCAGACGACCGGTTTTCGACCTGTTGAGGCTACTTCCAGCAGGGCCGATGATATGTATGTCTATCTTGACTTACATCGTATGCGCTCTCTTTGCAGGCGCGCCGAATGGAAACGTCGGGATCACGAAGAGGTTGGGCGAGATGAGCGACTGGCCTACCATAGCGCGAGCCTTCTTTCTTCTTCCCCTGACTTGGGCCATGGGCGCCATCATGGGGTGCATGTCTCTTTGCGTGCAGCAGATCGCACGTAAGGACGAGGAGGCGGCTCGTCACGAGGAAGAGGCTACGCACAAGGCCTTCGAGGACGTGCAAGGTTTGGTGGGGATGGCAAGGCAGTTCCACGAGGCGGTGATGAAAGAAGAGGCGCAGGCGAAACGCAACAACGCGGATAAGGAGGCACAGGTGTTAAAGAAGCAGGCGGAGGTGGAGAAGCGGGAAGCAGAGGTGGCGAAGCGGGAGATTGCAGCGGAGAGAACCGAGAAAGAGACACAACGCAGAAAGAATGAGGTCGGTCAGAAGGAGGAAGAACTCCTACTCCAGGAGAAGGACGTGCTGCACAAGGAGGAGGACATACAGCGCAAGGAGGCAGACATGCAGCACAAGGAGGAGGACATACAGCGCAAGAGGGAAAATGTGCGGTGCAAGGAGGCACAGGTGTTAATGAAGCAGGTGGAGATGGAGACGTGGGAAGCAGAGGTGGCGAAGTGGGAGATCGCAGCAGAGAAGACCGAGGAGGAGGCGCAACGCAGAAAGCGTGAGGTGGAACAGAAGGAGGAAGAGCTTCTACTCAAGGAGAAGGACGTGCGGTGCAGGGAAGAGGACGTGCAGCACAAGGAGAAGGGCGTGCGATGCAAGGAGGAGGACGTAAAGCACAAGGGGGAAAATGTGCGGCACAGGGAGGCACAGGTGTTAAAGATGGAGGCGGGGATAGTGAGGTGGGAAGTAGAGGTGGTGAAGCGGGAGATTGCAGCAGAGAGAGCTGAGAAGTGGGCGCAACGCAGAACGCGTGAAGTGGGTCAGAAGGAGGAAGAGCTTCTATTCAAGGAGGGGGACATGCGGTGCAAGGAGAAGGATGTGGAGGAGAAGGAGAAGGACATGCGGCGCAAGGAGAAGGATGTGCGGCGCAGGGAGGAGGATGTACGGCTCAGGGAGGAGGACATACAGTGCAAGGAGGAAGACATGCAGCACAAGGAGGACATACGGCGCAAGGAGAAGGATATGCGATGCCAGGAGCGACAGGCAAATCTTATGAAAGAGGACTTGCGTCAGAAGACCATGGAGATCCGCAGGCTGGAGAAGAGGCTGGAGGAGGACGAGCCTGAGGGTAGTCGACGCATAATGGAGGACCAAATTGGCACAAAGGCCACATGGGAGAAACTGAAGGGAAGAATCGGTCGGATGCCTCAATTTAACAAGAAGTCGCTGGCCCGCATTCATCGGCATGGAGATGTCATGGGGGACCGGGATCTCAAATCGGTGTCTGACATGACTCCTGCTGGTGGTAATAACACTACTACAACCACCGGGGTCTCCGCGGAGTACACGGTGAAATCCGTCCACTCATATAAGGAACGTGTGCACCGTAGCCACCCAGCTGGTTACTCTCGTCGCATTGCACCTAATATTCAAGCCGATGGACGCTGATTTGTGGGCATACTGGTATGTGACAATTTCTCCTCTCTTTGTACAACCTACACCCTACGCTAATCACCACTGCGCCCCTTTCAGTTGCCCTGAACATCACACCTTGCATCTCACGTAACTGTAATAGTACTGTTAGTACATAGGAGGCCATGTCCTGGCCTTAGCGGGAGTATCGAGCAGTGAACAGCCTGGTACTATAAAATTGGAAGTAAAAAAAAATTACCCTGTTGCTGCTTCGACACAGTGCCAGTTCCCCAACTGGCGGTACTTCAATTAACACGGAACGGAGAGGACGGTCCACACACGCGTTGTGATTACGATTACGTCAACTGGTTCGATGTTTCGCTCGCTCATCTCATCCTCATCTGTCATGGTGAATGTGAATGGTGACTTCGTAGGGTTCGTATCCTGCCGCCCCCCACTCATTCTTACTAACTCGCTTCAAGAATTATAGCTTTTCAAAAGAAAGGGGGAGCCCAGTGACACGAGATAGACGGTGTTACACACCAGACCTGGAGTGGGAGCAGTTGCAAGTCTTAACACAGTAGATTCTAGGTAAGTGGCGGACTTCTTTTCTTTGCTCTTTCCAGGGTTGGCCGTGCCGTGATTTGTATGGTTATGCTTCGACTCGGTGGCTGTGTCTCGGAAAGTGGATTGAAAACATTCCGGAGATATAGGAGATTTGACGCCCAATCATTAATCATCGTCCATGTTCATCACAGTATTACACCATCTCGGAAATGCTTACTCTCTTCAAACCGTTCCATCTACTCTTATATTCCTATCGAAATCCTACCGATAGGAACTCGCATACTTAATACCATTCTCCATTTCGTCCTGCCGCCGCTGCCATGCCAACCCAAGAAGAAGTCACCGAACAGAATGACGAGCATACTCCGCTTCTTCGCAAGCGCGCGCACCCAACCCCTCTGCCTACAGGGCAATTGTTTGCTTTGTCGCTTCTTATGATAGCAGAGCCTTTGAATGGCTTGTCCATCGTGCCTTACATCAATGAGGTGTGTTCATCTTTCCTTGTCTGGAGGCGGGCGCAATATGCCAGTTATGACTAGCTTGTCAGTCAGCTTCCAGTCACGGGTGGCGACGAAAAGAAAGTTGGCTACTACGCTGGTATCATTGTAAGTGATGTCTGCCCCGAGATCATGCCACATGTCATACCCCATCCTCTGTTAGTTGTCACTCTATTTTGTCGGCGAGGCCGTCACCATATTACAATGGAGCCGTCTCTCCGATTATATCGGACGCAAGCCCGTTCTTCTCAGAGGCACACTAGGACTAGTGGTGACGACCCTCATGTTTGGTTTTTCGCGAACATTCTGGGCGCTAGCAGCGAGGTAATGTTCCTCATGGATTCGCGACTGAGATACGCTCATCCCTTGATGCTTCCTCAATAGCCGATTCTTGGCGGGTGCACTGAACGGCAACGTCGGTGTTATGAAGTGCATGCTGGCAGAGATGAGTGATGAGACCAATATGTCGCGAGCAATTGCAATTGGTCCGCTGTCTTGGACCATTGGTTCTGCCTTAGGGTACGTCAGTTCATTGTTAGTTGACTGGCTATCAGACCGGTGACACGTTTGTAGACCATACATGGGTGGTCTACTTTCACGGCCACAGGATCACTGGCCAAATGTCTTCAGCCACTCGTTCTGGACACGATATCCTTACTTTCTTCCATGTGCTGCAGCAAGTGCTTACAGTTTTATCTCGCTAATCATTGGATTCGTCGTCTTAAAAGAGGTACGTTCCAGAAGTTAAACATCTAGTGTATCCCTCGCGCTCATGATATGACCACTGCAGACGCTGCACAAGAACACTCCAAAGCTAAGAGACCAGCGGGACGAGCCGAATTTTGTTCGTTCAACCGACGTGGAGCACAATGACGAGCGCTTGAACGGTTCTTTTGGTGTTCAAGGGGATCAGCAGCAACCCCCACCAAGCACTCTGTTTACCCGGCCAGTGCTACTCACCGTTGCCAACTATGGGGCCTTTTCTTTCCTTGAAACAGGCAATTGGATGATTCTCCCGCTGGTGTACACGGCATCCATTCAACTCGGCGGACTGGGCCTAGACCCAACACTTATGGGGATCTGCATGGCCGTATGGGGGATCCTGAGGGGCGTCTTCCAGCTCACTTCCTTCCATCGCATCCTTAATTTCTTGGGACTTCGTCGCACATTCATCATGCTCATCTCTGGTCTCGTCCCTTCATTTCTCCTCTTCCCGATCAACGGCACCCGCGCGCAAAGCGCCGGAACGGACACCGTCCTCTTAATCCTTGTGCTCATGCAGTTGATATGTTCGATCGGTGCAAGCATGGCGTACAGTACGTACCTGTCTCTTTACAGTCATGATTCCCGCATAATGTGTGCTCCCTAACCGTTCTTTGCCGTCAATTTCAGGCTGTATCTTCATATACGTCTCATCTGCAGCTCCGAAGGGTATGTTGGGCGCGACAAACGGCCTCGCCCAGATGGTCGTCTCTGTACAGCGTGCGATCGCGCCGGCGATCATTGCATCCCTGTTCTCGTTCTCGTTGGAGAAGAACATTATGGGCGGGTACGGCGTGTTCTACGCATTCTCCCTGTGCAGTCTCGGGGCCATCTGGCTCGCATTGCGGCTCCCGCCCGGTGGGTGGTAACTTGGAAAAGTTTGGAGTACCGAGTTATGGTACATCCCTCGCCAGGGTCACATCAGCATTGAGTTGGCCTACCGAAGGCGGTGCCCTATAGTCGTTGGGGCGTTAATTGTGATTTGAAAACGTTGCTTTAGACTAACACAATTTCACGTATTTATTTCTATTCTCAATCCAATACATTCATCATATATCGGACATCGGACATCATCACTGATGCAATGCAGTGATGTACTCGTGTTTCAAGTTCAAGTTGGTGAGAATCGCGGCACTCGGCAGATAGATCTATGGTTGTCACAACGGAAATCAGAACATTGAAATCTGGTGGCGTCGTTGGAACCTCTTCTCAAAAAAACGAAGGGCGGCGTACAGTCGAAATTCGCAGATAGACCTCTGCGAAAGGTCATCTGGTCATCGATCAGTGCGATGAGTAGCACATCTCTGTGTGACTGTGTGACCATGTGTGTGACCAAACACGTGATCGCTATCGAAAAGTGCCTCGACGCGCTTAATCCCATTCATCCCGCTGTCGCAATCAGGCCAGCCTAAAAAAGCATCAAGCACCTCTTCACCCAGATTGCATGCACCCTACTCCGCTGCCTACAAGGCAAAGGTTTGCCTTGGTACTTCTCATGATAGAAGAGCCTGTGATGGGCTTGTCCATCATGCCCTACATCCATGGCGTGTGTTATCCCTTCCTCGTCTGGTCGAAGGCGCGGTATTACGACCGGACCGATTAGTTTGTTAGTCAACTCACAGTTACAGGCGGGAGATTGGAATGAAAAGATAGTTGGCTGCTACTATGCTGATATTATTGTAAGTCAAGTTGTTCCTGTTCTGACATCATGCCACGTAGCATATCATTTTCTATCAGATGTCGCCCTATTTTGTCTGTGAGACCACCAACTGAGCCACCATATTGCAATAGAGCCGTCTCTCCGATCTCATCCGGTCGAAAACCCATTCTTCTTAGTTGAATTCCGGGCTTAGCGGTGGCAACGATCCTTGTTTGGCCTGTCGCGAGCATTCCGGGCGTCGACGGCAACGTACGTCACATTCTCGAATCGCAATCGGGATGCAATCACATCATGCTGACGCCGCAATAACCGGTTTCTGGCAGGCGCACTGAATGGCAATTTCGGTGTCATGAAGATCATGCTGCCAGAGCTGACTGATGGGGCTGACATTGCCCGTCCGTTTGCGCTTTCCCGCCGTCTTGGCCCATTGGTGCTGCTGCAGGGTACGTAAGTTCAGTTTTGATCGATTGCCAAGATAAGTTGTCAGACCAGTGATACTATCTTCGTAGACCATACCTACGTGGTCTACTTTCGCGACCACACTCAGTCTCTCTTTCTGGATATACTATCCCTATTTTCTTCCATGTGCTGCCGCAAGTGTGTACGGATTTGCCTCGTTAATAGCTAAACGGTAGCCGCCACAAGTTGAATTTCTGCTATGTCGGTTGAACTCCCGGTCACGCTTGCTACCATTGCAGACCCTACGCAGGAACCACCCAGCACTGAGAGACGACCCGGATCAGGCCCATCGTCATAATGTGGAGCACAGAGATGAGCGCCGGAATGGTTTTCTTGGTATTCAAAACATCAACAGAGACCTCTACCGCGCCCTCTTCTCACCAGATCAGTGGTACTCGCCATCTTCAGCTATGATACCCTTACATTTTTCGATATCTGCAACTGGATTTTTCTCTCGCTGGTTTACAACGACATCCATTCGACTCGACGGACTAGGCTTTGATCCTACACGCACGGTGTTTTTTTCTGGCCGTAAATGTGATCTTGAAGGGTATCTTCCAGCTCACAGTCTTCGATCCCATCGTCAAACTTCTGAGACTCCGTAGTGCGCTCATCATACTCGTTTCCGGCCTTGTGCCTTCAAGCCTCCTTCCGATCAACGGCCTCCGTGCGCAATCGGCAGGAGAGGACATGATCGTCTGGGCCCTTGTCCTCGTCTAGATTTTATGTTCTACCGGCCTAAGAATGGAATACGGTATGCAATGGCCTCTCCTCCCATGTATGGTGGGACATTTTCTGACTACCCCTTGCAATGGTTTCAGGCTGTACCTTTACATTATATCATATGTGGTTCCAAGCGGTACGCTTAGCGCAACAAACTGCGTCGCCCGGACCGTCGCATCCATCTGGCGTGCGATCGCGCCGGCGATCGCTGCATCGCTGTTCTCGTTCTCCTTGAAGAATAGCATCATGGATGGTTAGCGTGTTCAACTCACTGGCCTTGTGCACTTTCGGGGCCCTTCGGCTTGCATCGCGCCTCCCACCCGGTGAATGGTAATCCAAGGGAAGACTTGGGGTACTGTTATCTTATTGACTTATTCTAAACCCCCTCCATTCGTTATTAGGGTCGCAACATTGTGGGGATTTCCCTTTCAAAGTGGCCTGAGTTAGGCCTCGTTTAATGGCGAATGATAAAACGTTCGTTTTGGGCCAGTTGCGTTGTTTCCTCCTATTCCAAATCTTCGAGAAAGATTTGGAATATGAGGAATCATGCACAGATCAGTCTTGGGATCAGTACGTTCGGAACACTACCCGCTCACTTCGGAAGCCCGAATCGCACTACATCGCCCACATCGCTAAAGCTCGTTTTATCCGGATTTGCTCATTTCATTCCTATTTTACCCCACCTAGACTTTCCACCCGCGAATGTCTCCATTCTATATCACCATCACTCGCTGGGAAATTAGAAAGGGTAACGCTTCTCACACTTGACTTCCTTCGTGATAATTTTGTCGCCTGTACAGTAAGCCTTGTGTTGAAAACTGGCAGTACTGTGTTGTCGGGCTAGGGAGCCGGATCACGTGTTATGGCAAACTCAGCTACAGTAGGACGGTTACGAAAACCCTCAAAGATCGCGCCAGCCAGGACTCGGAAGTGTAGTATGACCTTCATTCGCGCAAGGGACAACTAGCAGTAAGCGTCAAATTTCTTTTCTTTCCCTTTTTTTGTCGTGATTGACCATAACTTGTATAACCATGCATTGACCCAATAACGATGTCCTGGAAGGCGGACCAAAAAATGTTGGGGAGTGTGCTCACTGCGCTTACAGTGTGAACGAGACAGTGTCCCGGTCCGAACACGCAAATTTAATGCTCAATCATCATGTATACAGGTCATTACAACACGGAAAGGCTGACTCTAGCCCTCCTGACACCACCTCGCATCCTCACGGGTCATGGTATGTATATATGCATGGTGATTTGGCTGAATCTGGACGATGCGGGGTATGGGGCAGTTTCTCTAGCCCGTGTGGGTCCACTAGAGGCCTATGGTCCTCTGGACGCCGGTCATGCCAACGCGGCCTCATCCAAGCTTGTACAGTTGCGATGAATGTGCCTTCCTTTTTTTTTCAGGATTGGCCATAACTTGTATGGTGCGTAGACTTGGTGACGGTGCCCCAGAAAACGGACTATAATACGTCCTAGATATATTGCTCTGACAGTATGTATGAGACAGTGTCCTGGTCCGAACACGCCACTTTGACGCTCAATCACCATTCATCGATGATATTGCAGCAGCTCCGAATGGCTGACTCCTCTAATCGTGTCACCAACCTCAAAACCTTATCCAAATAGCCCTGACATGGCCTCGCCCGCTTATTCCTAGCCTCATTTTCGTTCCGCTATTTACTGCCATGCCAGTCCGAAAACTCAACGAGCAGAATGACGAGTGTTCTCCTCTTCTTCGACAGAGCGGGCACCCTACTCCGCTGCCTTCATGGCAATTGTTTGCCTTGCTGCTTGTCATGATAACGGAGCCCCTGATGGCCTTTTCCGTTATGCCCTACATCAATGAGGTGCGTCCTTCATCCCTTATTTGGCGGCAGGTGCCGTACCAGATATACCAGTGATGATGGGACCGCTTAGTTGGTTGGTCAACTCCCAGTCACAGGTGGTGATGAAAAGAAAATCGGTTATTACGCCGGTATCCTGGTGAGATAAATGCATTCTACACCGGGACCGTGCCACGTGGCTCATGCTATCCTCTACTAGATGTCACTATATTTTGTCGGGGAGGCTGTCACCATATTGCTATGGAGCCGTCTCTCAGATGTTATCGGCCGTAAGCCTGTTCTTCTAAGAGGTATCCTAGGCTTGGTGGTAGCCACGATCTTATTTGGCCTGTCGCGAACATTCTGGACTCTGGCAGCGAGGTATGTACTACCCTATTGAATTGCCACGTAAACACCTCATGTGGTGCCGCAATAGCCGATTTCTTGCAGGCGCGCTGAATGGCAATATTGGCGTTATGAAGAGTATGTTGGCGGAGATCACTGATGAGACCAATACGGCACGAGCATTTGGGATTGTCCCACTTTCTTGGGCCATTGGTAACGCCGTGGGGTACGTGAGCTCATTGTTGGCTGGTTTTGGCTGTATTCATCGTTGACACGTTCGTAGATCATACTTGGGCGGCTCACTTTCTCGGCCGCAGGACAGATGGCCAGACGTTTTCGGCCACCCGTTCTGGAAACGGTATCCCTACTTCCTTCCCAGTGCTGCCTCAAGTGTGTGTGGAATCGTCTCGCTATTCGTCGCATCAATTTTGCTGAGAGAGGTAGATGAAGTTAAGTATTTGCTGTATCCGTTGAGTTCATGCTCCATCCACTGCAGACGCTACGTAAGGGCCCACCAGAGATAAAAGAGCAGTTAGGCGAACCGAATTCGGCCCATCTCCCTGACACGGAGTATAGCAACGCCGAGTTCCCGAATAGCTTCATTGGCACTCAAGATCAACAGGATCCCGAATCGAGCACTCTGTTCACTAGGCCAGTAATTCTCTCTATTGCTTCCTACGGCACCCTTTCTTTCCTCGAAATGAGCACTCGGATCTTTCTCCCGCTGGTGTACACGACGTCTATTCGACTCGGCGGACTGGGCTTTGACCCCGAACTCATGGGGATCTGCATTGCCGTTTGGGGGACCATATGTGGTGTTCTCCAGCTTACCGCCTTCGATCCCATCCTCAAGTCCCTGGGACTCCGTCGCACATTTATCACGCTCACCTCCTTCCTCGTACCTTCCTTCTTTCTCTTCCCGATCAACGGTACCCGCACGCAGAATAAAGGAACCGACGTCGTCCTCTGGGTCCTTGTGCTCGTCCAGATGTTGTGTTTAACGGGCGTTATGATGTCGTACGGTACGCAACGGCCTCTCTTCGAGCGTGGAGAGGACTCTAAATGTCTCTCGACGTCTATTTCAGGTTGTACCTTCGTGTACATCTCATCCGCGGCTCCAAGCGGTATGCTCGGCGCGACAAACGGCCTAGCTCAGACGGTCGCATCCGTACAGCGTGCCATCGCGCCGGCTATCGCAGCCTCACTGTTCTCCCTCTCGTTGGAGAATAACATCATGGGCGGATACGGTGTGTTCTACGCAATGACGCTGTGTAGTCTTGCCGCCGTCTGGCTCGCATCGCGGCTCCCACCCGACAGATGGTAGCTAAGGGGACATTGTCCCTTGCCTACGAAGGGTGTGGGTTTCCTATAATTACTGTAATACAGTAAAAAAATTAATTAATTCATCTGTATTTATCACTCGTTGCCTGTATGACCGTACAGATACGCGCGTGGGCCATGGGTCGGTTGATTTTAGTGGGATATGATATTATAGTGCTTATTGATCGCTTGTGCTATGATAAGATGTCCTACCATGCCTCATGAGCCTCATACACTGGCACCCATGTAATGATGGTCCTCTGGTGGCGGCCCGGGGTCTTGGCGGTGCACTCATATACGAGGTTCGGTGGTCGCGATGAACGTGCCTACAGTAGTACGGCACGGCCTTCGTCTTTTCTGATGCTGAGAATAGAGATCTCCTCTCAGCGATTTAGAGAAGGACTTGTATTATGATGTGATGCGTGGTTTGAAGAGGCTCTCCGCACTGGCAGTGCAGAGGATCGCGGGACTGTGTGGACTGCGGTGCAAAAACGAGGCGAGAGTGGGTTTTCCAAATCTTGAATGAACGTCGAACGGGAAACGTTTCCCAGCTGAGGGGTTAGTGAGGGTCATGTCTGTCCGTCCAGAGTGCCAGAGTGGTTGCTAGAGGAAGGCGGCCCCTCCGCACGCGGACTCGGACGAACGGATGGGATCGGATCGTCGGGAGTATCCTGGCCGAACACCACCCACTTGAAGAGTCGGATGGGCTCGAGGTACGTACCTAATAGTAGGATGCAGTGTGGGTGTGGGTATGGGTATGGGGTAACATTGAGGTGGGGACTTGGGGTCCTCGGACTCGGATCGGATTATCGGATAGCCCCGCATTTACGTTACGTCGTTCCCACTGCGCCCATACATTTTTGACCTGACTTGCGCACACGGACGGACACAATTGGTACAGGGGAGGATACTTAAGCACGAGGACGGATCATCACATCCATCAATTCACTCTGACATCGTGTCAATCAACCGCGCCATTTTCCGTCCTCGCCTCCACCGTACGGTCCCCATCCCAGCTCCGTGTCCTCCGCATCGCATCCTCCACTCCCGTCTACATCTACACTTTTTTTTTTCACCCCAAACCATGGCCGACGTAGCATCCGAAAGCCCAACAGTCGAAATCAACGACGCCGTCTTCTGCCTCGCGCATTTCAAGGAGGTGGTACGTCCTACTCCCACCCACCCCTATATACTGATACTGATACTGTTGCTTTTCCCCGTGTGTGTGTGTGTGTGTGTGCGTGTACGTGACAGTGCACCGAGTGTGGCGTTGACCTGCGAGAGGAGAACGACGGGTTCTTCGGGGTACGTCTCTCGACTATTATGGGCCGATCTCGAGCCCGCACGCGGGGGGATCCGCCGCCTGATGGAACACTCACGGACGCCGTCTCCTCTCCTCCCCCTCCTTTTCAGTTCGAACCTCTCGATCGCGAGGGCCTCGAGGCGCCCCCGACGGGCCAGAACAGGGACAACGTGTATCAGTGCAAGAAGCACAGCTCTGCCGGTACGGCGCGTTTTGTCGTCCTTCTCGCCCAGCCTTCCTTTTGTCTATTAACCCCCTCGATCCAACGACGCATGCTCATGTTTGTTTTTTTGTTCCTTTTGTTCCCCCCTGTTTCAGAATGTAGCAAGTGTTATGGTTGGAAGAAACAGATCGCACGTGCGCGGGTTGCAGCCAAGAAGGGCAGTAGATGATGGTGGTCTGAAGAGTCACTACGCGGCGAGGCATGTATGTATCTCTTGTGAGAAGAAAGTCGCATCGTTTGGTACTGCTCAATTTGGATGCCATCAATGTACTTCCCATATACCCATACGCCATACGTGAGCCATGGAACGACATCAATAGGTGAGTCTATGCATCGAGTTAATCCACCGAAATTTGAGAAGAAACATGAGACACCGACTCGAAACAGAGGCGGGCGGTGCGCCATGTCCGTGCTCGGAGTTCGGGAGGGCGTCAATCAGATAGTACTACGTGAGAGTTCCCGATCGATCATGATGATAAGGCAGTCAATTTGAGCTCATTCATGTGCCATTATTAACGATGCGACAAACTACTGTAGGGTCATTTTGTATAATCGGAAACGTAAATGCAACAAGAGGGGTAAGAAATTTACAAATACAGCGATCCCAGCGCGCCGAGAGAGCGCGGGCTAAACACACCTGGAGAAATATGAAACCAACTCTGGTCAACGCAAATAATATCTCATCGATCAACGCGTGTCGAGCTGCGACATGATCAGCAATCGGATGACAACGTCCTGCACATACACCGCCCGTCCCTTCGGGCGATCCTGTCCGGGCGGCTGCGGCGGTGGCGACAGCGGTGATTGCATTGGCTGGTTTCCTGGTCGCAAATGGTCCGCGGCGTGCCCTTCCATATTCTGAACGGGTGAACAGCGGGGCGTGGTGACCGTCTCCGGTGCAGGCGGGGGCGCACCCACTGGCAAGCGAGCATCGCCATCGCCGCCTTCGTAGGGATAGTTCGGCGTTGTGATACATGCACCGGCATCGCGGAATGCGCATGTGCTCAAGGACGTTAAGCACGTTACGAGATGGGTAAAAAGCGTCGTCCCGATACGGGGTACCTACTAGAGATGATGAGGATGAGCATCAGTACTGTGCTCAGGGTCGTTTTCCGAACGAGCGGACCGGCCTAAACATGGGCCTCTCGGGGCCACCACATTGGTCAGCCTTTGCCTTTCAGCAGAAATGCATAAGGAAACGGCTCACGGGATTGCCATAACCTTTGCGCATCCTCCCCGCACTCAAGCCCTCGCCCGTTATTCTAGCAATTAAACGTCAGGACTGTGTAAGCGCCAAGGGCCACAAGGATAAGCCATACGGTGGTTAGCGCTGGGGCATCGTAGGTTACGAGATCAGACCTGCTCATTTGTTGTGTGCGCGGGGGAGATTAGGAGAAGGGAAAGATTGTGGAATGAAAATTGATGAATTCATGGGCGGTAAATCGTATGCATTATAAGCTCTTGATCCTGCGGTGCGTGGTTCATAGAGCAGCCTGAGTCCCGAGTGACCGAGTCGAACTGGATAAAGTCCGGCATCGCGAAATGCCGGAAGCTTTCGCGGCACAAGCCGAGGTTTCGGTGATTTGTAGGCTATGCTCTCCGCTGTGTGCTCGATACCTCGGAGACGATATCAAGCTTTACCTTGCCAGGGCGGCCGATTGAAAACATTCCCTCATCGAAGGGCAGATGAAGAGGTAGTGCTACTGATATCAGCGGCGGATTCAGGCTGAATCCTTGTCCTTTCCAAGGTGGGCCTTCCTAGAACGCTGCTGATTCACTTGGGAGGTGGGGATATCTGCGCGTGCAAGTCTTAACCGTGACCAAACGCTGGATTCGACACCCGGGAGGGTCGCAAGACTCGCAGAAACCCCACAGTGAGTCAGTGACCCATTTCTCGAAGACATTGTAAGAAGTACTAAGAACTGCAGGGTTCCTTTGCGCGGCGCGACTTCCTCGAGCCACCATCAGAAGAGCCAACGTTCTGAGAGCATCAGGTCGACGTGGAGAGACCCAAACAACAAGCGCCGCACTAAGGAGACATACCCGAAAATAATGAAGAGAAACGGACGCCAAGCGCGCTGGTCGTTGTCGAGACCCTTGGAAGGCATCACCGCGAGTAAGTGTATGCGCTTCGTCCAGCATGTTCACCCGTCCTATTGCCATGTCAATTGCGGCAGCTTGGTTCGGCGGACGGCTTTTCTTACACGGCTTTCTCTTCCCTGGGTTTTATATCGACTTTGCTACGTCCCCTTCCACGTCGCTGCCACATACATATGCCGGATATCAAGATCCGAGTCGGCCCTGAACACGTTGTCTTGATTGGCGTCTTGAGGAGTGACAGACGCAGGCGAACCTAACAGCCGAAATGCCCGAGGCTGGCCTTTCCGACCGCCCAGGCTGAGTACTACAGCCTACGCGCGTAGTGCAAATGATGAGGCCGATGAGGGTCCGCACATACTCTTGCAACGCACAAGCTCGTCGTCACCTATGTCGAAAGGGGGGAGAAGCCGGTGGGGGATGCGCGGTGTAGGATCAGGACGATGAAAAAAAAAAAGGGGGGGGAACCAAACGAGTTCATCAAGGCGGAAAATAGATAGAAACACCAGGGCCGACCGATCTCCTCCGGGAATTCACGGCCACAGGAAACGAGAACGAGAATCCGATCATGGATTTCCAGCGTCCGGAACCACATACTCCCCGATGGCGCATCATCATCATGTCGCACGGTTTGGGCGGGAAGCCTGGGTCGGTCGAAGCGACGCGAACCACCGCTGTATCTGCGCTAATATAACCCCATGCGGGGTAAGGTCGCCACAGTGGGGTAAGAGTCATGATTATCGTTGCACCTTTTACGCTGATGGTCCCCACTTTTGAGCGCCAACGGCGACGCAAATCAAATGTGATAGCGCAGTAAAAGCGCCGTGCGCCCAAAGACGATATCACCCACCAAAACCAAAAATCAAAAAGACACATCGTGATGGATGATGCACGGGAAACGATACCACGTTCTTCTCGAATGGGGAAAAATGAAAGGCGGTTAAAGAGGAAGCCGGAGAATAGGAACGTCCCAGAATGGTTAGAATTTGATCTGCAGCAACTTGTTAAGATCGAAGCACAAAGTGGTTTTTGATCTGGCCTGCACTAGTACTCAAGGGAATGGTTAACTGAATGTGGTGGTCGGCGGTCGGTCGCCGTCTCTTTCTTCTCGTTGTGAGACAGGTTACAGGGGTTCTACACGGGCGGGAGAACTCGTCTACACACGTGGGTTGTCCCTGAAGATTTAGGGTGCCCAGGCGTGGTACGTATATTACCTTTTTAAGAAATCACTTTCACAAGAAGATCGAATTCCGCACTGGCCTGCTGGCATGTCTCGTTCACATTCCTTTCCTTTCATCAAAATGGAAACCCGAACAGGATCATCGGCTTCGCCCCCAGAAATCGCTGCTGCTCCAAATTTAAAAAATTGATTGGGATGATTGGGGTACTCGGGGTACAGAAAGAGTCCGATAGTACAACGGTTTGTTAGTTCATCAACGATGGGTATTACCCTTCTACTTGTCTACTTGTGTGCCTTGGCGACATGCTGGTAGAAGGCCTTGCCCTGAGCCTCGGCAATCTCATACTCGAGGGTGGTGGGCTGACGCGAACCATCAGCGCTAGCCAAGGTGCCGGCGCCCCATGGAGAGCCTGGTAGCATAGCACATATCTGATTACCAAACTTGCCATCGCAAAGACAATGACAGAGAGACACATACCACCGTGGACCTCAGAGACGTTCGTCAGTTGAGCGAAGGCTTTTGCGTAGCCGAGGGGAACGTAGGAGATCCCGTGGTGGGCGAAGGTGGACATGGACGCTATAGCGGTGGATTCCTGTCCGCCACCGAGACCACCGGTGGAGATGAACACGCCAGCATACTTGCCGTACAGTGCGCCCTGTTGCCATAGTTGGCCGGACGCATCCCAAAACGCCTACAAATATAGTTCTGAGCTCCGGCACGACGCAAAAGAAAAGAGAAGACCGTGTGCCCGCTTACCTTCCATTGAGCCGGGAAGTTGCCGTATCGGGTAGGGATGCCGAGAAGGAAGCCGTCATAGTTGACCAGTTCTGCGGGGGTGATGACGGGGTAGTCGGGCTTGGGGGCGGCGTGCATCTTGTCCAAAACCGCCTGAGGAAGAGTCTCGGCGATCCTGACGGTGAAATGGATCAGATGATGTGTTCTGCTATACTTATACTCATCGTGCTCACTGGTAGATGGTAGCGGCACCACCGGCAGCCTCGATGCCGCGCTTCTCAGCCTCAGCCACTGGTAAGATAAAACAAGATAAGAAAACGAACGAAGGAGGGAGGGAGGGAAGGGAGGGGCAAGGAAATAAAAGCGAGACACGCACGCTTGGCAACGTGACCCCAGAGGGTGTAGACGATGATTGCGATTTTGGGAGCCATGGGTGGTGATGATGTGTTGTCTTTGGGGGTTGTGGAAGTGGAAGAAGAAGGGACGGGAGCTGGGGCTTTTGTACCTGTCTGCTTGGTCGATTCGTCCGAAAAGTGAGCGTTTTGGGATTTGGAGGGAAAACACATCAAAAATAACTAGGACGACGCTTAGTACTTCGTTACCAGCAACACGATCAATTTCCCAGCACCAGACGGGGACGGAGCTCTTATAGATCACAGAAAATTAGTCAAAAATGCTGTATTCAAAATAGAAATTGTACTTCCCGAGGACGCGAGGAGCGTGCAATATGCCCGCGTGTACACGAATTCTTTTTTACATGATTGGGTTGTCCCAACAATCAAAATATCGCTTACATACCGTTAATCGACCTCCTTTGGGGCTTTCGTTCCCTTCGATCAGATCGCAAATGAGATAATCGGTCCTGCTCTCAGCGTGCTCTATAATCAGACCGCTTGATGACTCAGCGATGACCATGTTCGACATCATAAGCTTGATTCGCTGGATGACAAGTTGTTCCAGATTGGTCCATTGTTCCCACACAACGAACGCCCTACGCCTACGCCCAGCTGACGTCGTAAGCACAATAGGGTCATCAAGCAACGCTCTCTTTATAACCGATTCGGACACATAATCAGAGCACGACGCATTAATCTCGTTATGGGACATCTTTCTGCGTACACGAATCTCAGTCGTATACCGTCCGTTTCGTGATGATCAGTACACCGACTCGTCAGCCCAACGACTCCCAGCTGAACCCGCCCACAACTCTTCTTCAATATAAGGCCAGTTCGAAGACGAGTTCGACGAGCTCTGGCCCTCCTCCCGGCTTCGCACTGCCTGTAATAACCCAATAAGGTTTAACTTGAAGGCATGCCCTAATGCGACCTAACACGCACCTTCTGTAGATAATCTTTGTTTCTTGCAATTTCCCGTTCTAGCCTGCGCAATACTTGCTCCTGTTCCTGTGCTACCCGTAGCGCTCCGTCAATCTCTGCCTTTGACACTGCTACTGGCTCGTCGTCTCCGAAAGTCACCGATCCGTGGGCGTCAATGCTCGCATCGATTTCGCCCGCCTCGATCTGCCAAGAGCTGTATGAGCCAACATTCGCAGACACCGGTTTGATGTCCGCGTATGCGCACCATGCTGAGAACTATCCGCCGCACTTCTGGCTCTTCAATTCCCGCTGCACGACCGATTTCAGTAAGACTAAGGGTCAGGTATGTTTCTGTGAGCTTTCTGATCGCCCATCGAGGTGCCCTCTCCACGACCAGCCTGAGCAAGCCGAGGTTATCGTCCTGTGAAGGATTCAACTCATCTATATGCAGATCGCTTCATAAAGCGGGTCGCGTACTGCAACGAATGAGGTCCTCTCTTTTGAAGCTATCGAGTGGACTTGCTCGAGGTTGGGGTAAACTCTGGCAAGCGAGTGGTATGGGGTACCCTTCAAATTGGAGACCGTCTGGTGGGTGTACTTCGGGAGAGGCAAGGTCTTGTATACATCGTCACGACCCAGCGTTTCGTGCGCGCCAGTACACGTACGCACCTTTCCATGTAAAATCAATTGTACGAGCAGCAGTTTCTTCGCTGCCTCCACCTGAAATACGCTTGGTTCAGAGGCACTGAGGTTCCCATACCTGTTTCCGGGACCGGATGAACCCATCCCAATACCTATGCCCATACCCATGCCCATTCCTATGCCCATACCCATTCCCATTCCCATGCCCATGCCCATTCCCATACCGCCCAGATTCATTCCCATTGGACCCTGCGAAGGCCCGCGCCCGCCACCACTTCCCCCAGTAGGTCCAGCGACGGGAGCGCTCGCACACAGTTCGAAAAACTCGGCTGCTGCCGCGTATCGCCTAAGGGCCGCGAGCACGATACCACCGGTGTAATGATAAACCAGATGGTCCTGATAACGAAGGTCTGGGCACAAGGTAGTCGAAATCTGCGAGATGGGCACGTCCAGAACAGGCAGTGCAGCGCTGAAAAAGCGTGCTGTGGCACAGGTCTATTATATGCGTACATCAGGGATTCGTTGATGGGCCAACAAAAAGCGCAGGACGCCTACCGTGACGAAAATGGGGTGGATAGGTGTCAGATGAGAGAGACCGGGGGGGAATCGCGTCAGAAGGTTGCATAGAGGTTGTATAGCAGCCTTGATCTGCCAATTTTCCGGACAGGCACCAAGCAAACGCCCAGATCATCATGTGAATGATACGGGTAAAACGGAGATAAAGAACGCACAGGGCCCAACGCCTCAGCACTCTGGACGATCCCCTTTGCGAGCGTGGTCACTGGGCGTAAGGAAGCACATCAGAACGCAAAGCACAAGTCTTTCTGACAAGGATTTGAGCGGGGACACCAAGTGTTATCACGTACCACGTTCAGGCGCGTGCCGCGCCTCTTCTGGATTGAATATTTGGCAAAACTTCTCGACGTATGCAAATGGGACTGCAGGTGCAGTCGTCGTCGCGGATGTAAGACGCGCAGACCTGCCGAGAGCGGGGCGGAACGGCCAACAAACAACGGTACAATATAGCATATATCCGGAAAAAAAAGGGAAAAGAAAGCGCACAAGATGAAGAGGATACCAATCGTGTGCTGCGCCATGTCGAGCGCCTCGAGCGGGTCCACACCCGCGGGCGTCGTGCTCACGAAGACGACCTCGCGCGCCTCGGCGTTGGGCAGGAAATTGAGGAGCACGTTCGCGAGGGCCGGACCACCGTTCGACGACACGATCTGTTGCAGCACCGTCTCGAGCACCTCTGCTGGCGTCGGTTGTGGCGGCTGTTGCTGCGATTGCTGTTGGCTCCCGCCCCCGGTCGATCCACTTGCTGTTGCTTCTGCGGGCGGCCCTTCTGCCCCCGGCGTCGCTGCAGCGGCGGGATCGGCGGTCTGCGAGCTTGATGCGGCGACCGCCGCGTTGGTCGATGCTGGTGTTGGAGTTGCAGATGCCGATGCCGATGGGGGTGTGGGTAGGCCGTTCTCGGTCGCCATCGTGGCTTGGTTTTGAAAGGGGATTGAGGGAAAGTACGAGTCTATCGGGTTTCTTGTGCTGCGGGGAAAGAGAAAGAGGGTTGCATGAATATCATATGTAGTTGAGGGAAATGGGCGTGGTGAAAGTCGCAGCGATCATTATCCTAGGAGACCTTCGTCATTTACTAGGTTTC
This sequence comes from Russula foetens, assembly GCA_003316565.1. NCBI lineage: Eukaryota > Fungi > Basidiomycota > Agaricomycetes > Russulales > Russulaceae > Russula > Russula foetens. The sequence goes on from QFFA01000589.1 coordinate 32,683, forward strand.
CGCCTCAAGCGCGCGCGCGCGCCTCCACGAGTGCAAGGAACATCTTCGACTGACATCCCCGTACATTTTCGCATAGGACCTACCCTTTTATCTCCCTCGTGCTGAGAAGGGCAGACGACTCACTTTATGTGGCTGTGGCTGCCCTGGCTCGACGACCCCCGTCTAGATCTAATCACTCCTGAATATCACGAGGCCACGCGCAAATCTACCGATCTTGAGTTCACACTTCCTGATGTACAACAGTTTCGATCGTGTACGGGGATAACTCGAAACCAGCAAGAGGGGCGAGGGGATGCCGATAGCTGACTCGTGCCAGTGATTAACAGGAAGTGGAGCGGTGAGTGAGGTGAGTTACGTACACGCGTTTCGTTTTGTATTCTGTCCACGTGCCGCTTCCTTAGGGCCAGTCACCACAGCTGACTAGCGCTGACTACTCCATGATCACGATCCCCTCACTAATATTCTTTTTTTTTTTTTTTTTTT